>VDFB02297546.1:0-48469 GCA_007258455.2 Sequoia sempervirens
TTATCTCTTTATCTCTCTACCCCTCTCTATCTCTTTGTCTCCCTTTTTATTTGTATGTTTGTCATTATCTCCCTCTCTCTCTGTATTTTCTTCCCTATATTTATCTTTGTCTCCTTAAGTGTGCAATGGGTACATTGAAGAGGTCTTAAAGGAGAATTATCATATCTTTAATCAACTGGCATGCTACCTTGAGCATAACTCCCAAGGACACATGCCATCCTTGGATTGTTGACATGAAACAACTAATCAAAATTTGATTTCTCTCTCTCATATTGTTATATGTTACTATTATATAAAATATGTATTATATTAGTATATTTTGTATTATATAAAATATACTTATTATTAGTATTATTATAATAATTTTTATAAATTATTTAATAATTTTGTTAAATAATATAATATATAATTATAATAAGTTGAATAATTATATTATTTATTATGTAAAATATAGCTAATATATACTTAACTATATTGTAGAATGTAAAACCTAGCTAAATGGCACAAAATTTTTAATTTAATTAACATCTTGTAAAACCTAACGAAACTAGGTTGTAGCTCATCAAATTGGAGAATTGAAAGGTCAATACTGTGGCAGCGCTGAGGAAGAGTTTGGAGTAGTGAAAACAAGGTCAATGCCAGCGCTGAGGAAGAGTTTGGAGTTAAAACAAGGTCAATACCAGCGCTGACGAAGAGTTTGGAGGAGTGAAAACAAGGTCAATATCAGCACAGAGGAAGAGTTTGGAGGAGTGAAAACAAGGTCAATACCAACGCCAAGGACGAGGTTGAGGGAACTTAGGGAAAATCGACGACCAAGGGGCAACGAGTACTGCAATTTTGGCACCCCCATTCTCGTAAAATGGTATAAGATAAGACAAAAAATAAAATAGCTTAGTCTTTCACATTTTTATCAACTAGCCTCAGGTCTTGGAAAAACTCCCATAATCTACCCACATCTTGGTTGAGGTCTAGGATTTCATCACACATAGCCTTCATCGCATGAGTCTGAAGCAATTATAGACTTAGCCCAAGTATATGCTAGGCTAAGGTAGATCTAATGAATGGAAATAGAGGCATACAATTCTTCTTTAATACCTCCACCACAAACATATGCAAGGTGTTGGTTGTTTTTACGGTAAGCAAGTTGATCTTCTAATCTACCTATGGAATTGCCAATTCCAATAAAGGGCAACTCAAAGGACCTAGACCAACTGACGAGGATTTTAAAGACCTCCTACACTTTGGTCTCTGCAAGACCTGAGAGGGTGATCCCTTAATGCATTTACAACCACTGCACCATCATCATAAACAACATTAACAATAACAGATAATCTCAATTAATAGCTCAACATAATAGGATAATATCGAATAGAATTGGTTGTTTATCAATAATATCAACTATTTGGAGCATGAGATAACTACAATAAAATTTCACAATATAAGAGTCATTGATTTGCAATTTGTAGCAAGTTCTAGGTAAAGGCAAACAAATATTGAACCATATGAATAAGTACAACTTAGATCAGTGCCATATATCCATTGGAGGAGTCAAATTTATAAGCATCTAAGGGTTTATGATAGATTTAACACATAACATATAAGATCCTTGATAACATTGCTTTACAATCTCATCAATATGTATTCTAACCCAATACTACTTATCAAATCCTTATACAGAACATTCAAGCATACAACCCGGTTACCCTGTTTTTGAGGGTTTTGTAGTCCAAACATAATATAAAGGGGATCTTACACTTTTTGTGATTACTGTAGCTTGTGTAAGAGGCCCCATGGATACTGGTGTAATTGTAGGATGCATGAATAGGGCGTAGGATGAGAAATAAAGAAGGTATAGTTTTTGTCCTCAAGAGTTTTGTGAAAAAAAGCATGTGAAATGAGAGGTTCAATTCTAGGTTTCAAAAAAATATGTATGGGAGATCTGATTTTATGAATTTTTATCCATGTGCAGATCTAATGGGTTGTTTCTGAACACTGAATATAAATGATATACATACACACACACACATATATATGTATGTATGTATGTATGTATGTATGTATGTATGTATGCATATGTATTTTTAAATGTAAATGTAAATGCAATTACTGTATGCTCTCCTAAAACAATAAATGCAACATATCATTAAATAAATCTTTATCTATGTATATAAATGTGTATTTCTAAATGAAAGTGTAAATGCAAAGAGCATATGGTTTTGTAGTGTTATAGATACAACATATCCATAAATTAATGTAATTGAAATTCTAAAGTCTTCAACACATATAATATGAAATCAATCAAACTATTAAACTTCATGAGAAATAAATGAAAACAATAAATGCATATGTATGTGTATTTGTAAATGTAAGTGTAAAATAAATAAGAATAATGAAAATTATAAAAGAATACAAGGGGAGACCAGTGCCTTATTGGGTATATGGAGTCTAATGAATATCTACAAATGTCGATTTCAATAATGGCAATAATTCAAACTGTCAGGCACATAAATTGTTTACAACTTATGTAAACATGCAAGTGAATAATTGACAAACTCTTCTTGAGATAGAATGGAAATTCTAGCTATGTGTGAAATATTGGATCAATTTAAATAAAAATCAAACACATATTAATAAGACATTAAATCAAAAAGTTGAAAAGGAAGCAGAATATGCAAACCGTAACAGCAGCTTCCTGAAATCGTCTTATCTTCCTCTAACTTCAGCGTTTTGTTGTTTTCCAAATAGCTCTCAGATCAACAGATCAAGCTCAACAAAATGACAGCTAAAGAAGGAGATTAAAACATGCATAATATGTTAAATGCAAAGCTATGCTAAGATGAGAAGATTGTTGTGATATTGAAACTGATATGAATGGATAAGTTGATTGCGTGTGTGAACATAGATATGCGTAGGTGTGCAAAAGTGAGTGTGTGCGTGTACATGTGGATGATTAACCAAGGCTTGGATTTGCATCGGAATTTATAGAGTTTTCGAACGGATTTGATTGGCTGAATCGATCGACGGTCCGGATTAAGCTTGTTCGAATGGACAGCGGGAGATTTTTGAAAGTGGAAGAGAAGATGGAAGGTTTCCCTTTTCTTTCAATTTTCATCATTGAGTTTCGAAGGGAAACTTCCATTTCGAAGGATGAGATGCGAATTTGGAAGGGGGAGTTAGCATGAGTTAGAAATTAAATAAATATATTTATTTAATTTGGAAGTGGAGATAAAAATGGCAACCTACATAATTAAATAACTCATATTTAATTATGTTTTAAAAATGAAATTAGGGTGAGAAAATATTAAATAAAATATTTAATATTTTAATTTGATTATGGGATGGAGAATATTTCATTATTCAAATATTCAAAAAATATTTAAACTTTAGAACCAAATGATAATTAAATATAATAAATTATAAAAATTTATTTAATTTAATCAAGCGAAAGATGGAAATGTTAGTAATTAAATAAAATTATTTATTTAATTGAGGTAGAAGAATTTAGAAAATGAACGATATAAATAAATAATTAAATTTATTTATATGTAGATGACATTAGAGGAATTAATTAAATAAATCATATTTAATTAATTAACAAGCTTAATCATGACCATTTTTAGACATATACATTTTACCCCTCTTTGAAGTGATGTGTAAAACACATTGCTTCAAAGAAAAATAAGATTTTTCCCCTAATGTGCTTTCGATATTTCTACTGATGATGCCCCCTCGGGAGAAATCACGGATGAGAGAGAGAGTGGTTTATCTTGCGATAGATGAGGAAAAAGAAATGTCCCATTTTTTTTAAAATAAAGTCAATTTTACCCCTGTTTGACCTTTAAAAGGTAAAAAGGTTGAAAAAGACAAGTCATTTGCACTTTTGACTTTGGTGAAAACTGTAGCTCTGAGAGTGACATCGCGACATGGAGATTTCGTACCATCGCCACCGATTAGAGAGATCACGTCGATACTAGAGGCCAGCTATGTATGGACCACCGGTGAGTCGATCTAACCACCTATGCTTTCGAATTTTTCCGTTTGAATCAAAATTTTCATATTTTCCATGGTTTTTAGATTTTAAAATGTCGTTTGTGCGCATATAGAATAGTTTAGGCGCTTTCGAAAAAAACAGGCGCGCTTAGGGTAGTAACAAACGCGCATAGAGCATAGATTTTGAATGATATAGGAAAAACCAGTTTGGCGCATCTCATAAAAATTAGCGCGCATATACGGCAGGATAGAAAATTTTAGGGGTAGAGCGCTTATAGGGAAAACAGGCGCGCATAGAGGAAAAATGCGCATTCAGCAAAAAGATCGGCGCATAGGATGAGTGAAGTGGCACATACGGGAAAACGCACATAGGGGGTCTATTTAAGCGCATCCAGTGAAAACAAGGGCGCATACGAATTTTAGCGCATCCCGTGAAAAGAACAGCGCATATGGTAAAATAGGCAGAATGAATGTTTTTGTGAAAATGATGATTTGTATTGCTTCCTTAGTCAATAGATTGTGAAATTGTTGTGTCATCATGCTGATATAGATAAAAATGATCAAATGATTGATTGATAACTTTGTTTCCTAGGGTAGAAAACAAAGAGTAATTGAACTGATAACTTTGCTTCCCATGAATAAAAACAAAGAGTAGATTGATAACTTTGCTTCTTAGAGTAGAAAACAAAGAGTAAATGATTGATATGATTTCTGATAAATTTGCTTTCTGCGATAGAAAATAAATAGTGATTGATGGTAGAGCAGATTTAATATGATATTCGGCTAGATAGATTTGATTTGATTTGATTGATAGGACTGATTGTGTGATATGGATCATTAATTTGATATATTGATATGAGTCATTGATATGGGTCTGATATAGTTCACTGATATGGATCACTGATATATATGAGTGTGATTAATGTTGTTTAAATGATTAATACTGAATGATTGATGTGATTCTGATTTCGTATCCTTGTGATGAAAATAGGAGGTTTTCAAAAACCTCCAGATTAGAGAGCGACATTTAGCACGATGGGATAGGATCCCTGAGTTGACACCTGCTGAAATAGTGTTGATTGATACATGTGGTTTGAGATCCTTGTTGGCGATGCCGCCGATTAGGGTCAATAGAGGATTGTTGACAGCACTTGCAGAGCGATGGCACTCAGAGCACAACACCTTCCACATGCCGACCGGTGAGGTGATAGTGACTCCTGAGGATGTGTACAGGATCCTAGGTATTCCAGTTGTTGGTACCCTTGTGTATTACGATCACAAGGAGCTTGGGGGTACGGATGCTTTGAGGAGGGTGTACGGAGACGCACATATAGCCGGGTACTAGGTACCATGGGCTGATTTTCATGGATATCCTGCCTTGCCGGCAGTTTTGGGTGCATTCATTGGAGGTCTCCTTTGTCCGGATCACCAGGCAAAGGGATTATCAGTGGGATGGGGCAGGATTCTAGAGCAGATGTTGCTACAGCCGCGACGATATTCATGGGGGAGTTGCATGTTAGCTCATCTCTATCATGATTTGCACCAGGTGGTGTACAAAGGTTCCTCCAGTTTGTCGTGCAGGGTTACAGTGCTATAGATTTGGGCATGGGAGCATTTTGTCATGACGAAACCGGCGTGCCCCAGAATTAGGCCACCAGGTAGGCCATATATATATATGTATGCGATGTTCCTTACCCATCCCAAGCTGGGCAAGGTAGATTACTAGAGGCAACTGTTGGATGACATGGATACAGTTGTATGGCGACCGTATCTTGATTGAGAGCCATGGGCCATAGATGACATAGAGATGTCGTACGTATGCATCCCTCGGTTCCTGATAGGGAGGACTCCTTTCATTTTGGAGATATTTTTGGCATTGCGGGTGCAGAGGTAGTTCAGATTCATGCAGGGGATGCCGCAGGGGGTTGCACATTACGCCCGGAGCAGAGATGAGGCCGGATGGGGCCATGTATTTCTTACTAGATAGCGTATACAGAGTTCCAAACCTTAGCGCCTGAGGATTGGGATGACAGGTGAGATATTATTGATGCTGGGATGTCTGATGAGTATTCTGCATACTCTCACACGCATCGCTTTCCTTGGTTCACCAGTCTTGATGAGCCAACACCGATTTTGGTAGCACCACAGCCAGGCGCAGTGAGACAGGAGGATGTGGCCGGCGGCGAGCAGGGAGCGGTTGGAGGAGAGGAGGTGGAGAGTGGGGATGAGGAGGGTTTAGATGATGATGATGATGGTGGAGATGATGATGGAGAGGAGGGACATGTGCTGGGGAGGGCGGGGCTGGATATTCTGAGGGGTGTCCAGATTATGCGGCGGTCGAGGACAGGGATTGGGAGACAGATAGTGATCTGTATGGCATCCTCATCACAGCAGGGACATATAGCCACACTTCAGGCTCAGGTGCAAATGTTGCAGTGACAGCAGGGGCAGTTACAGAGTCAGCTAGGGCAGGCACAGGCTTTTATTGTACAACTTCAGGCGTAGCTGGCACAGGCACAAGCATAGGCACAGGCACGTGCCCTAGGCCCATAGTTAGCCCAGGTGATAGCAGAGAGGGATGCATTTAGACGAAGGGCCATAGAGGCTGAGGGCGTTGCACAGAGGCTGATGGGCACTGTAGAGAGTGTGTCACTATGAGATGCCATTGTTGAGGGCATGGAGATGGCTAGGTAGGCTGAGTACTACAGAGTGAGATATGAGGAGTTGTGTCCTCTAGAGCGCAGAGAGCCATACCCGCGATCTCATAGCAGGACGAGGAGCAGATCACGGACACACACATAGAGCAGAGGAGTGACAGGACCTCTGCAGGACCCAGATGCAAGCACCAGTGGCAGACCACCTCCCTCCAGACCAGCACCATCAGGAGCATCCACCAGCTAGACTTTATGATGTAAATTACTTTTGGAGCATGTATATGCCATTTTTTATCATATCTGATGTATTTTGCTTTGGACATTTTAGTTTCATTGGACAGTTGGACATTTGTATCATTTTTTATGAGCGATGATATGCAGTGGTGATGATTATTTTGATGATGATTTGATGTGCATTTATGATGTGATGATGTGATATGTGATATGCATTTATTTCTATGTGTTTATGGAGATTTGATGACTAACATGATATGCGGGATGATTTGATTATGATGATGATGATTTGATGATGTATACTAATGATGTCATGCAGATGGATGACTTATGATGTGTATATGGAAATATATATATTTTTTTGTTGATTTTTCAATGCAAATAAAAGATGAAAAATGAATGTTGTGTTCATGATATGCATTATGATATGATGTGATGTGAAATGATATGAGTAGATAGCGTATGATAAAATGATATGACATGAGATGATATGAATACTGATATGAAATTGAGATGAATAAATAGTGATGTATGATAAAATTATATGTGATGAAATGATTTGTAATGAAATGACATGATAAATGGATTGGATGTGTAATGATAATGAAATGATAATGATATGATATGATGAAATGATGACACCGAGATGAAATAAATGATGATAATAATAATAAAATGAGATGATATGAATGAAATGAATGATAATGATAGTGAAATGATATGCTTTGATAACGATAATAAAATGAATGATAATGATGTAATGAATAATGAGTGAAATGAGGTGATAATGAGATGGTAATGACATGAATGAAATAATAAAATATATGTTATAAATGAGATGAATGATGATGCAATAAATGGTAATGATAATGAAATAATGAAAAGATGACAATATAATAATAATGAATGGAGTGATAATGGGAATGAATGATAAATGAATGAAATGAAATGACTATAATATAATGATAATGAATGAAATGATAATGGAAATAAATGATAAATGAATGAAATGATTATAAAATAATGATAATGAATGAAATGATAATGGGAAATGAATGATAAATCAATGAAATGATTATAAAATAATGATAATGAATGAAATGATAATGGAAAATGAATGATAAATGAATGAAATGATTATAAAATGGTAATGAAGCGTATATGAAACTAATATGAGTGATAATGATAATGCAATGATGATTAAATGATATGAAACTAATATGAAATGATAATGAAAATGCAACGATGATGAAATGATATGAAACTAATATGAAATGATAATGAAAATGCAACGATGATGAAATGATGTGAAACTAATATGAAATGATAATGAAAATGCAACGATGATGAAATGATATGAAACTGATATGAAATGATAATGATATGAAACTAATATAAAATGATAATTAATGATAATGAATGATAATGATAATGATAATGCCATGATAAGATGATAGTGCAATGAAAATGCAATGATGAGATGATAATGCTAATGAAAATGCAATGATAAGATGATAATGCTAATGAAATAATGATGAAATGATAATGAAGATGCAATGAGGATATGATAATACTACAAATGTTTGCATTGTCCTCCACAAATAGTCCAAAGAAATATGACAACCATTGACCTTTCAAAAACTCTTGATGCAAATCCAATAGGCAGTTATATACAATGACCTAAAATGAAATGCAACTAAATGAAACCGACCATTTTGTTGAGCCTTTTAGTGAGCCTGCTTAAATCATCATAGAGCGTTTGAAAAATGTTGGAAGTGTGTACAAGCATCAGAGGGGAAATTAGCACCAATGATGACCTGAGTACAACTTTCATGATTTTTGATATAGAAAGTGAACACAAGCATCTACGTATAATTGAACCGAGATGACTTGAGCATTTCTTGCATAAACAGACAAAGACTAACCACCATCTGATGCAAATTTGGAACTATCATCAATGATAAACTTTGGAAATCATGTCTCGTGACATATTTGCAACAGATAAATGATTAACCTCAATACAACAAACAAAGAAAAATCATCCCCTTTCCTTGCCACTCTAGTTCAGTACATCATCGAGTGTGCTCTAGAGAAATGATATCGAAAAATTAAACAACTGTTGTTTAAAAATGAAATACTGTGATTCCAAACATTAGTCAGATTAGAGATCATCCAGATATGAGTCATGATAAGGTGTGCAACTGAAAGCTATTGTGATACAGATCAATGATTGGATGTTTGATTTGGTTGTTTTGTTTGCGTGATTGGTTTCGACGTCGTTGTCTCACTGAAATGTGAAAGTTGATTGCCCCCAGTATGTCTATGTTTGCCCTTGGTATCAACACCACTTGCTAAAAAGGAATATGTACAATAGTCAAGCCATGGTAACACGTTATCGCTCGAGGCAAATGATGATAGCATGGTGCTAGTGTGACCCTAAGATGATGGAAAAGATGCATGAGAATGAAGGCTAAAGAGTTAAGTGCAGAACATGAACTAATAGATGGAGAGCCCCCAAATAGCGTATGTTTTCCAGATTTTCACTATTTATTTTTTATTGCATTTTTCTTGTCAATAGACTGCCTGTTTGTCAAGTTTTCACTCTATGACTTCTTCTTCTTTTTTCTTCTTTTTTTTTATGCGTTACCGATGTGCCTGTTTACCAGGTTTTCACCAGGGTAACCATTTTTGAGGACATTCCGGTTCCGGGTCCCCAGATTCCAGGAACTGGATTCCAGGTCCTTCCGTTTCCTCGGGGTTTTTTGAATTTTTTTTAAGACTTTTTCTGATTTTTTTTGGATTTCTTTAGGACTTTTTCTAATTTTTTTTGGATTTCTTCAGGACTTTTTCTGATGATGATAACCTCCTTAGAAATAATACTTTTTCAAGTGCATGTTGTTGATAGGTTCGTCAAACAGGTCCCCTTCTGGCGTTGATAGTTTGTATGCTCCTGAACCATAAACTGTGATAACCACATAAGGACCTAGCCAATTTGGTTCGAACTTTCCTTTCTTTTCTCTGTCTTGTTGATTGCGTGGATTCTCTTTCAGAACAAGATCACCCACCTGAAAGGTACATGGCTTTACTTTTTGGTTATAGCTATGAGACATCATCTGTTGATATGCTTTTAGATGATCATCTACTCTTTGTCTCTTTTCATCTAGGAGTTCTAGTTCTTGGAGTCGGGAAACTCTGTATTCATCATTTGTTGTAAGGCCTTTCAATAATACTCTGAGTGAGGGAATCTCAACTTCTAAGGGCAATATGGCCTCTACTCCATAGACAAGAGCGAATGGTATTGCTCATGTTGGCGTGCAGATACTGGTTCTGTAAGCCCATAAGGCGAGATTGAGTTGAACATGCCAATCCTTCCCTGAAGCATTCACAGTATTCTTCAAGATTTTTAATATTGTTTTATTTGAGGCCTCTGCTTATCCATTCCATTGTGGATAGTACGGTGTTGAATATCTATGCTAAATGTGAAATCTCTCACAAAGTTCATCAACATCCTGATTTTTGAACAGACGTCCATTATCCGTAATAATGGAGTTGGGAATGCCATATCGACAAATGATATAGTTGAGTATGAAGGATGATATTTGTTTGCCGGTAACTTTAGTAAGAGGGACCACCTCAATCCACTTGGTAAAATATTCAATAGCTGTGATGATGAACTTATGCCCATTTGATGAGGAATGATGAATCTTGCCCACTAGATCTAACCCCCATTGAGAAAATGGCCAGGTTGGCGTGAATGGTTGAAGTTCTTGTGTAGGAGCATGAATGAGATTCCCATGAATCTAAAATTTTGAGCATGTTTTCACAAAAGTGAATGATTATATCTCCATTGTAGGTCAGTAGTAACCCATTCTAATCAATTTCTTAGATAAGGTCAGTCCACTCGAATAAGTACCACAGATACCACCATGAACTTCTTGTAAAGCTTTGTCAGATTCCTCGCGTTCAAGACATCAGAGTAAAGTACCATCAAGACCACGGTGATAAAGGGTGTCAGCGATAAGAGTGTAGCAAGCGGATTGGCGGATAAAATTATGTTTTTGGTTACGAGATAAATCGGGTGGTAAGATGTCATCTTTTAGGTAGGCATAATTTTTTTCGTACCAAGGCGAATCGGATCCTACCAAATGGAAAATGATTTGGCTTTCAGGTGTATCATAGGTAGGTGTAAATGATTGTTCCACCAGAAATTCATAATGATTTTGAGTTTCTAGAAGCTGTAACAATGATGCGATTGTAGCCATGGTGTTAGCTGCTTTATTATCAAGCCTTGGGATTTGTGTGAATTTGATGTCCACAAAATATTTCTTAAAATCATCAACCATCTTTTTATATGGTAATAGTTTCTCATCTTTGGTTTGATAATCATTATTGATCTGATAAATGATCAGCTGTGAGTCGCCATACACCTGTAATTCTGTAATTCTCCATTCCAGTGTTATTTTGAGTCCAATGATCAATGCTTCATATTCCGCTATGTTGTTGGTGCATGGAAACATCAGCCTATATGATCGAGGAATGGTGTGTCCTTGAGGGGTGACAAAAAGTATGCC
This sequence comes from Sequoia sempervirens, assembly GCA_007258455.2. Lineage (NCBI taxonomy): Eukaryota > Viridiplantae > Streptophyta > Pinopsida > Cupressales > Cupressaceae > Sequoia > Sequoia sempervirens. The sequence continues at coordinate 11,450 of VDFB02297546.1, forward strand.
TGCCCCCGATCCATGTTAAGTGAAAGAACCATCAAAATATAGGGACCATGGTTGTTTAGATTATGCAGTAAAAACATCAGCATCTAAAAATTCAATGTGCAGGGGATGATCTACTTGTAATGGTGCTTCAGCTAATTGATCGGCGATAACTTGTCCTTTGATTGCCTTGCGATCAACATAATGTATGTCAAACTCACTTAGAATCATTGCCCACTTTGCTAACCTTCCTATTAATGAAGCTTTTCTTAACAAATACTTGAGTGGATCAATCTTTGAAACCAAATTGATTGTATGGGTTAGCATGTAATGCCAAAATTTCTGTGAAGCAAAGACTACTACCAGGCAAGCTTTCTCAATAGAAGTGTAGTTGAGCTCATGACTTGTTAATGTTCTACTGATGTAGTAGATTGCACGTTCCTTTCCTGTAGAGTCTTCTTGTGCTAGCAGTGCCCCCAAAGATGTTTATGTTGCGACAATGTATAAGATTAGAGGTTTGTCTGGATTTGGTGGTATGAGAACTAGTGGAGTCATTAAATATTGTTTGATTTGCTGAAACACCAATTCAAATTTGTCATCCCACTTGAAAGGAACATTCTTATGCAGTAGATGTGTGAAAGGTAAACTTTTATCGGCCAATTGTGCAATGAACCTCCATATAGATTGAAGTCGTCCTTGCAGTGATCTCAACTGACTGATGTTCTTTGGTGGAGGCATTTCCATAATTGCTTGTACTTTTGTAGGATCTACTTCAATTCCTTTTTCTGAAACAATGTACCCCAAGAGTTTTCTAGATTTGACCCCAAAAACACATTTCATAGGGTTGACACAAACTTTGAATTTCTCTAGTCTTGCAAATATTTTGGATAATATTTCAAGATGTCCTTCTCTAGTGTATGATTTGGCCAATATGTCATCTACATAATCTTCCATGAAAATATGCACCATGTCATGAAAGATTGTAGTCATGGCTCTTTGGTAGGTAGCTCCAGCATTCTTCAGACCGAAAGGCATGACGTTCCAACAATAAGTTCCCCATGGACATGTGATAGTTGTTTTCTCCTGGTCTTCAGGTGTAATCTTGATTTGGTTGTAGCTAGAAAAACCATCCATTAATGAATACATGGCATGGCCAGTTATCAGATCAACTATGGTGTCAATGTTTGGCAGTGGGAAGTCATCCTTAGGACATGCTTTGTTAAGATCTCTGAAATCTGTGCATATTCTCATAGTTTTATCTAGCTTAGATATAGGAATAATGTTGGAAATCCATTCTGCATAGTCGATTGGTTGTATGAAGCCCACATCAAGGAGTTTTCTTAGTTCTTCCTTAACCAATAATGCAACATGAGAGTGCATCTTTCTGAGTTTTTGTTTCACTGGCTTGGCCCCTGGTTTGATAGACAAGTGATGCATGATAAGATCAGGATCAAGACCAGGCATGTCAGCGTAAGACCATGCAAAATTGACTTGATTTGCTTTCAGGAATTCCATGAACTCTGGTATTTCTTTCTCTGTCATTGATGTAGCTAACTGTAAAATTCTTGGTTTATCTGAAGTCTCAAGATCGACAACATTTGTAGGCTCAATCAAAATAGGAGATCGCTCATGGTGGTGCTCTGGGAGAGTGTCAAGATTCCCATCGTCTGGTGCCTCAAAGAGGTTTTCACCATCAAATACGCTCTTTATTTTATCTTTTGTTTGATCTAATATTGCCAGATTCTGGTTTTCACCATTAGATATTTATTTTTTGTTTTTATTTTTGTAGCTTGGAGACTTGACACTCTCCTGATCAAAAACTCTATGTCAAAAATCGTTGGTGGAACGATCATTTGTATCCTCTATGGAAAGGAAGTTTATGATAGCTTCATCACTTGGAAACATGGGTATGTCAATAGGTTCAGATGAATCCCAATCAATGAGATCAGGATAAATCAAAGGTATTGGATCGTCAGGTTGTGTGAAATCGGCTATGGTTATGGTCATAACGGAGTGGTCTGTAGGATCCGAGGTATGAGGTGGGTCAATGATGATACTGTCCTCATGATAGTCTTGTTCGTTTAGATCTGACTCAGTGTCACTAGAATCATAGTCGATTTGTGGTTCAGATTATTGTGGTTGGGACCCTGAACCTTGACCTTCAATTAGAGTTGGGGCATACTGGTGTATCACATCAACCTCTTTGTCCCTCCAAAACTCATCATTGTAAATGGTGTCCCGTTCATATTCAGCAGAGTCTGTGTTAGAATTGTTTTCCAAGAAGTTCTGAACTATTGTCAAACATGCTTCTTGTGGATCTGAGCCTTCTTGTAATGCAAAGACAGTGCCATGGAGTTGTTTGGATGTGCTTTCTTTGGAGTGTGTGTCATAACCCAATCCAGTTTTCTCTTTTGCAACAAGTCCGCGGAGGTGAATGGGTTCAACTACTCCTTCCTTCCTTTTTCTGATAGGTCCTTCATCATAACCCATCTTCTGCATGATTGAATATCCTTTTCCATATTTTTCTGTGGGTAATTTGATATTAGAGACTGCTTCATCATCATCTTTATAGAGCCAATTTAGAATCTCTGTATCCTCAGGATTTTCCATGGGAAATTTTTCTTTGATGAATTGTCCATTAAATTTTGTGATTGGCTCTATTGGTGTTTGCTTTGATGTTGATGCTGCTGATATTTGATGTTCCCTGATAGACAGTTGTCCATGTGATCGAGGTGATGTAGGTAAATTAGCAAGACAAAGAGAGTATTCTCCAACCCCATGATCTTTAAATTTCATTTTTTTGTCAAAACTATTGACCAATTGACTGATTTGTGTGTCAATCTTTAGAGAAGTCCTAGCATGAGCTTCTCGATTGTTAGGGACCAAAGTATCTTGATTGGCTTTTATGTTGGCACAAGTTTGGATATTGGAATTATCAGCTGGTATTGTGATTTCCTGTCCATCATAAGAAAACTTAAGACATTGATGATAGGTTCATGGGACAGCTTGCATTTCGTGGATCAAAGGATGACCCAACAAGATGTTATATGCAAGATCACGGTCCAATACTTGATAGAAAGTATTCTTTATAATAGGGCCCACTCTGATTGGCAGCATGATTAGACCTTTGGATGCTCTTTCTTCATCATCATAAGCTATTATGGTAATCTTTCTTCTAAAATCAATGGAGTCCTCAGAAAATCCTAAGGCTTTAACTAACTTCATGGTACAGATGTTTAAACCAGCACCTCCATCTATTAGAACTCGTTTGATACGAAACTTGTGAACCATGACTTCTAAGTACAATGATGAATTATGGGGATGAGTTATGGAAACGTCATCTTTGTCAAAGAATGAAAGGCAAGTGGGTGAGGACAAGTGTCCTACCATGGCTTGAAATTGATTCACATCCAAGTTAGTGGATACATTAGTTTCAACGAGGGCATTTTCAAGAATTTCCTTATGGGCTGGGGAAATCTTCAATAGTTCCAGAATAGAAATTTGAGCGGGGGTTTTCCGAAGTTGGTTGACCAAATCATATTGATGTTGAGGTGGTGGTTCAATGGATTTTGAAGAGGCACCTTTTAAAACAACTTTAGCTTGCGCTCTTGTTGTTGCATCGACTTCTCTATATTCCACCTTCTTGTTGACTTTAATGACATTTACCCGCTCGTCGTCTGAGTAGAGATGATTTATTATATGATCATCATTGATATGATTCACATTTTTTCATAAGACTCACCCTTTTGATAATTGGGCAATGGATTATGAAATGCTTGGTGGTCTGTGTTGGTTTGTTGATTTCCTTCTACTGTAATGATTTCATTGTCAATTAAGTCTTGAATGGCATTCTTCAAGGCTTGGCAGTTGTTTGTGCGATGACCTTTACATCGATGATAATCACAATAGTATGCCTCAATCCATGATGGAGGCTTTACACTGGGTTCATAATTTTGTTGAGGCGGCAAAGTAATGACATTTTTGGCCATCAACTCTTTGAATGCGGATTCTAAAGATTGTCCCAATGAAGTGAAAGTTCTTCTATTCAAGAAGAATGAAAATCTTTGCGGATTTGAATTCGAGGTGTTCCCTAAGGAATTATGATTGTTATTGGTTCCTCGGTAACCCTGGTTGTTGGAAGTCCCTTGATGGGGAGTAGAGTTTTGATTTGTATTGTTCCTCGGAGGAGGAGGATTATTTCCGTGATTTGCAATCGAGTTGACATTGTTGTTGTGACTGTTTGGAGTACCGAGGACAAATGGTTTGGTCGAGGCATGATTTGCATCAACAACACCATCATTCACCATATTTTTGTTGCGAGTCCAAAATTTGGACTTGTCCTGATTATTGTGATGGTTAGATGAGCTAGGATTTTCTTTGTCATGTTTGATTATTCCTCTTTTGACCAAAGCATTTTCGATGGTTATGGCATCTTCAATCATTTTCTCAAAAGAAGGAGGACAATGTAAGTTCAAGTGATAGCTCATTTCTGAATGTAAATTGTTGATAAAAGTAACCATCTTTTCCTTTTCAGGAACAGGACGCGGATATCTGGCAAACATTCTTCTCCATCTCTGAAGAAATGTAATGAAAGATTCACTAGGTTTATGTGCAACCTTGCAAAGATCTATCATGGTGATCTGATGTTGTATGTTGTAGGTATATTGTGATATGAATAGGTTGATCAATTCTTCAAATGTCCTGACGGGAGGTGTGATCTTAGATAACCATTTCATAGAGTGTACTCCAAGGCTTCTAGGAAACAGTCGCATCAAGTAAGTATCTTCGTGAGCAAATTCCAATGTCATGTTCCTGAAGTCTCTAATGTGATCAATTGGATCCGTTTTCCCATTATAGCGATCAAATTTTGGCATTTCACAATGCTTGGGAAAAGGAATCATGTTAAGACTTCTATTGAAAGGATAAGGACAAATTTCCTCAAGAGTGTATTTATTTATGGTTGTTCCCCCTTGTAATTCTTTAACTTGTCCTTAAAGTGCCTTGATTTGTTGGGTCAAAGCACTAAGATTAGAAAGGGGTGTCTCTTCAGGTTTATTTTTCAAGTTTTCAGTGTCAAAGTCATGAGGCAATTTAGCCCCTTGTTCAGCTAGATAGCGAAAATATTTCTCCTTATCTCACTGCAAGATCTTTTCAATAGCTTTATGGAATTTTGGATCTTGCTCAGCCTCTCTAAGATGTTCCTCATCTTGTTCCTCATCACTATCCACCTGGTTTTTATCTCTGTAATTATGAAAAGGATTTTCTTCTCTATTGTCCATGTTGTTGTTGAAAAGCGGATTTTGATTTATGCTGAAAAGCGGATTACTGCTTTCTCCTTCTTCTTGAGTGTTTTGAATATGACTTTCTTTTTGGATTGTATCCTTCAGTTTATTGTGTTGAGATCTTGTGGAGATAGGCATATGAATTTGAAAATTTCCTCTAGACTTAGATCATGATTTCTGACAAGTGAGATGATGATGATCTGATAAGATGCAGGATCTTATGATAAGATCAAGGATGCTCCTAAATTATTAATTGTGGCTTCCAAATGATGAAGGATTTTAGAATCCTGTTGGGGAAGTTGAACCAAAAATTAGAAAGTTGTTTTGAAAGTTGCACTCTAAAAGATTTTGATCTTCGTTTTTAAAAAAATTCTCTCAAGATCTTTGAAGAATATGGTTGGGGTGTGAAGGATATTCTATAGAAGGTTGGGGTATGTTGTCAAACTCAAGAGTTTGGTTATGATTATGTTGTTATGATAGAGCTAATCTTTGATAATGAGCTCGAGAATCTAAAGGATCTACCACATATTCATTAGTGAATCCTCTAACAAAATCCTGATATATGTGAAGAAATCCTTGATAGTGAAGCAAGACTTGTCGACTTTTGTACAAGAATTTTCTCTTTTGCAGTGTTTTCTTGTATCCTAATGGTTTCTTGGGTTTTCTGATTCTTTTAGATAATGATTTCTTGGGAAACTTTGTTGACTTCCAATCTCTAAGCATGGGAATATTATTGAGAATTTTGTTGAACCAATGGTATGAAAAACTCTTAAGTGGCTTTCAGCTGTTGTTCTTCATGTTCTTTTTGGATGATCTCTTTATCTGAATTATTGTAATGGAAGACACAACAAACATTTTTGAAAACAGTTGTTCTTAAAGCCCTGTACTAACAAGAAGTGTTTGATCAAGAAAATGTTTTTCATAAAATGTTTTCACGGGTTTTGCACATGAAAGACAATTTCAGACAGACTCACGCTTAAATGCTCAAGTAGGTCATTCTAGTAATCAACAACCCACATCTTAGAACTGCGTCAACTCACACAGCCGTGTCACCCCTGAAGGGGCGCCTGTGTTTTTGTCGTTTCCAGGCGCGTACTCAAAGTTACGGAAGTGGATACCGGATCCCCTGAGCAAATGGTCCTTGGCAGTTATATGGTGAGTATCTTGGGGGCAGATTCTTCCCTCCCCTTGCACTGTGATTATTAGAATGTTTGGAAACTGACTCGGCTGGCCACTACACTAGGTTCATAGTAAGGATTTCTGTTTGGTGCGGCAATAATAAACTCCCTTAGGAGACCTCCCAACCTTTGGAACAAAGGTTTTGGGGATGGTTATCTTGCACACTACCGGAAAAAGAGGGTTTCCCCAAATCTGCTTTAAATTTTATAGTGGGGCGGAATAGCCTGGCTTTGGCTTGAACCCACTTAAGTCATTCCCATAGGGTGAGTACTTTTTCCCACTATGGCAGGCTCTCTAAAGGATGTAATTGAAACAGTAAAATTACATGAAAACTAAAAAGGCAAGTCTGGTATTTTGATCACCCAGTTAAGGGGAGAGCATAGACCTATTGCCACATTCAAAGCAAGCAGATGTTCTTTTTAAATTTCAAATCACAATGATCTAATCTAAGTGAAGATATTGCTTCACCAAAAATAGATTGTTCAATTTTAACTGCATAAATCATTGTTTGATGACTATCCTAGATTGCTTCATTTTATCCAGATGTGGCTACCCTAGGATTGCTTCATTTTAAAATTCAAAAAAAGAAAAAGAATTTTGTCTGCAGAAGGCGTCAGACTCAGAATTTTTTATTTTGTTATAGTCTATATGCGCTCGAACAGAAGCTCTATGCGCCAGAAGATATATAAGTCAGAACAGAAGCTAAATGCACCAGAACAGATGCAATATGCGCGTAAATAGATGCAATATGCCTGTAAACAGATGCAATATGCACGTAAACAGATGCAATATGTGCCATAAGAAAGATTAAAATGCTTTAAAATAGTTCATGTGTATGCCAAAAGAAAGATTCTATATGTGCTTAAACAGAAACTAAATGTGCCTAAACAGTCACGATATGCGTTGGAACAGTTACGAGATGCGCCTAAACAGTTACGGGATGCGCTCCAAAATCCTGCAATACAAAAAGTTAAAAACCTCGTATGCGCGTCAAGAAATTTTGAATGCGCCTAAACGTTAGAATTTTCCCGAAAGCTGATTCCAGAACGCGGAAACTATCAACAAAAACTTACAGAAAATATTAAATTCGTGGGTTCGAGCCCCACGGTGGGCGCCATTTTATGTGTGTGTGAAATATTGGATCAATTTAAATAAAAATCAAACACATATTAATAAGACATTAAATCAAAAAGCTAAAAAGGAAACAGAATATGCAAACAGTAATAGCAGCTTCCCGAAATCGTCTTATCTTCGTCTAACTTCAGCCTTTTGTTGTTTTCCAGATAGCTCTCAGATCAGCAGATCAAGCTCAACAAAATGACAGCTAAAGAACGAGATTAAAACATGCATAATATGTTAAATGCAAAGCTATGCTAAGATGAGAAGATTGTTATGATATTGAAACTGATATGAATGGATAAGCTGATTGCGTGTGCGAACGTAGATATGCGTAGGTGTGCAAAAGTGAGTGTGTGCATGTACATGTGGATGATTAACCAAGGCTTGGATTTGCGCCAGAATTTATAGAGTTTTCAAACGGATTTGATTGGCTGAATCGATCGACGGTTCAGATTAAGCTTGTTCGAACGGACGGCGGGAGATTTTTGAAAGTGGAAGAGAAGATGGAAGGTTCCCCTTTTCTTTCAATTTTTGTCATTGAGTTTCGAAGGGAAACTTCCATTTCGAAGGATGAGATGCGAATTTGGAAGGGGGAGTTAGCATGAGTTAGAAATTAAATAAATATATTTATTTAATTTGGAAGTGGAGATAAAAATGGCAACCTACATAATTAAATAACTCATATTTAATTATGTTTTAAAAATGAAATTAGGGTGAGGAAATATTAAATAAAATATTTAATATTTTAATTTGATTATGGGATGGAGAATATTCCATTATTCAAATATTCAAAAATATTTAAACTTTAGAACCAAATGATAATTAAATATAAATAAATTATAAAAATTTATTTAATTTAATCAAGCGAAAGATGGAAATATTAGTAATTAAATAAAATTATTTATTAAATTGAGGTAGAAGAATTTAGAAAATGAACGATATAAATAAATAATTAAATTTATTTATATGTAGATGACATTAGATGAATTAATTAAATAAATCATATTTAATTAATTAACAAGCTTAATCATGACTATTTTTAGATATATACACTAGCTATGTGATTCTTCTTATTAATCCAAGTAACACTTCCGAATTGTTGTGATTGATTAAAAGATTTTAATCCCTACTTTAGAGAACTGAATAACCAGATCACACATATATAGCAAATGTACAATGATAAACTGAGTATAAACTTGTTATATCAATTTAAACAATAGAGAAGCACCAGAATGGACACAATCAAATAACTGCATAAATTTAACAAACAGCTAATACCAAAATATTAATCCGCAACTTAGATATCTTCCTTTACTCCATCAAAATTCATTGTTTGCTACAAATGACCTATATGCCATTTGTCTGGTGTCTATATCTTGGCTCTCTTCAACACTTAGTTCTCTAGGAGGGCAGCTGTAATCTTGAGTTTTTAGTTCTCTAGGAGGGCTAAACAGAAATATGAAATTACAAAATAGAACCTTGTAATCGCATTTGATGTAGATTCAAATACTAGCGTCGATCCTTCACTTTGGTCAAATGATCGAATGGCTGCCTTCAAAACAAACTGACATGATCTCCATTGGCAATAAGGGCCCACCATACTATGCGTTGCCAAGGAAATCCACGTGGCACTCACCCGCAATATCGCGATTGATAAAGACCTCACAACTTTTGATCACGCTATGGCGGGCAACCGTGGATCTCAACCATCGATAATCTTGTTCGTTCAACACAGTCGCCAACTTTTTCATTAACCATCAAGCACCTTTCCTATCGATATTATAACATCTTCGTTGATTTGAAACACGTGCATCTCATAAATGCTTTAGTAACCCGCTACATAATGTATTAAAACCAGATAAATGTATCAAATTATTTCTATCATCTCTTCGACTTCATTAAATGAGACACGTGGAGCTTGCCCGTGATATCGCGATCAACCAAAACAGTGTGGTGGGGTCATCACGGGATGGCAGGGAACGACTGAGATCAAATGATAATTGATCTACGGTTACACAAACTTGTCCCCCTGTAAAATATAAAACATTTATTAAAAGAACGAGGGGACATCACTAGGTCGATGATAAACAATGACATAAGTTTTTTTTTAAACGAGGGAGCACGAGACCATCCAAGACTTAAGAAATAATAAAGTCAGGCGAAGGAAATAAAACAATAAATCAAAAGGGGCCCAGCCTAGACGAAGTGATGGGCCTTAAGTTGTTTTAATCCCCCCCCCCAAAAAGTAACGACCCAAAAGATCCCACCCAAGGCGTAAGACAAACACTAGGATTTTACATGAAGACAAAGGTAAAACCCCAACCTTAGGATTTTCCCAAACACCATAGATGACTAGAGACTTAAGGCAAGATAAAAATGGGACACAAAGAGCAAAATTTTGAAGTTCCATCACAAGGAAAGGTCTCCTCCCTTCTTTGTAGTGATAACATCCTCCACACACAACCCTTAAAAATTATGAATAGAGGAATATAATCTTTGAAGAACTCAAAGTTGATTCTTTCCTACCTAATGCAATTAGTCATTTTATCCTTACAAACATTTATAGTGATTACTAGAGGCACATAGACCAATTCTTCATAATAGAAGAATTTGATCATACTTTTCCAATGATGGCATTATGAGAAAACCTTAGGTTAAATGAATAATTCCTAGCTAAGTTCTTTAAATCATGTCCAACCATATAAGAGAAGACCGTGCTATGTGTACTTGGATACCATGGAGAAAGGCTCTTTGGGCTCTTTCATCAATCATCCTACCTTAAAACATACCAAAAGTCTGCTAGAAATTAGACATAGGAAGATTTAAGATGACTTAAAAAAAATTATTTCCAAAGCATAAACTTATGATGACTTAACCAAGCCTAGTACACACTCCCTCCCCGTTAACCACTTAGACATATGGAAATTAAATGTAAATTTGCTACTATTTTTAGTCATGTAGGTGTCCAATAAACCACTTGGTGGTGTTTCCCTTCAAGTTTATTTACTTGAATGAAGAGAAAAAGTCCTTTGATTACAATTAGAGAATACATTTGAGGCCTTGGTTGTGTAACTGGTGGACCATATCACATTTAACACTTGTTACAAAGTTTGGGAGTTAAAACATTAAGTAGATTTGATTTGTGATGGACACATTTGGACGGTAGTAACAATAACTTGCAATCTATCAAGACTTGATTACCTTATAACCTGTGAAATTCTAGTGATGAAATGATAGATTAATCATAATGTCACCTTGGGATCACATCACCATGAAAGAACTTCATCCAACATCCTTATGAGTGCAGTACCACCAAATAGGTATTTGTTAGATCTGTCTTCCTCGAGCGAGGGAAATTCAGGAAGAGAAGAGGAAAGAGACATGTAGTATGTCTAAAAGAGGGAGATCAACTAGAGGTCAAAAGATTAGAAGAAAATTATGTAAATGCATGGAATCTTTCTTGTTGAAGGGGGTCATGTTCTTATGATGATGAGAGCATAGGACATCGATGTGCCCTTGAGGTACAAATATCTACGGAAACAATGGGTACCCAAGGAACTTCCTCCAATAAACATTGATTTTTGTGTCAATGAGAGGATATATCGCATAGCACCATCGTCATTACCTGGTTTGGGCCTATTTTGCATGGATGGCATAAAGGTCCGCTACGACAAAGTTACTCAATTGATGGAGTATGTTGGACCACAGTTACAAAGATTGGATGCAACGGTTCGATATACACGAAGTATGTGTAGGTATGCACTGCCAGCAAATTATATACAGCTAAAAGATAAGGATCAAAATAAAGGAGTGGCTATGTACATTGATGGAAGGCCAAAAGCATCGAGGAATATTGGAAGGTTTATAAACAGTACATGACCTGGGTCAACAAATAAGCAACCCAATTCCATATTTGAGATGAGGGAAACCATGTATTTGTATGTGCGATAAAATCAATAACTAGGGGAAGAGTTGCTAATCGATTACAAAATGAATCACTTAGTTACAAACATAGTTACTATGGGGGTGGTACATACTATGTACCATTTTACCCAACCTCCAATTAATGACTCCAATATACCATTTTATTCTTATGTTTTTTTTCATAAATCTATTGGTTTCATTTTGGTAATTTTTTTTTTATATTTAATTTTTGTCACAGCAAGAAATTGATCGTACGGAGAAGGCTCCGGCTTAGAGCACAGATCGCGATGTATCTTCAGGCACTTCTACCTGGCAGGTTTACCTCATTGTAATTATACAAATTAGATACAAGCAAAATGTTATATTATTATGTTTTTTTCATAAATTTTTTGGGTTAATTTTGATAATTTTTTTAATAATCTTGTTGCAGTCGATTGATCGGGGAAAGGCACCAGTAGTAGACGAGAGCATCCATAGGGAGGTGCAGTCAATATTATGTGATAATAACATCACTTATTCAACAAACCCTCTTGATATGATAAGGAAGAACCAAAAAAAATGCAATGAAGAAATCATTAAGTTGTTATTCATAGTGCCTCAAACAGATGAGATAAGAGAGAGGGTTAAAATATTGACTGAGAGATCACAAAACTTGCAAGTAAGTTGTCATGAGGTCTTTAATTATAACATAAGTTCATTCATGGTTTTATATTTTGTACTCTTTTATGTCATGAACTAAAATATGTGTTGTTTTTATAGGATTTTTTGCGTCCTCATGATGCTCTTGGCTATGATCAGGGTACTGCAAGTGCTGCCCAAGGAGTAGGGGTTGGTACAAGTGTCCATCCTAATCTTCCTGCGCATACATCACATCATTTGACCCCATCATCTGTGCCTATATTTTCATATGAAATTTCGGCAACACATACTATGCAGACATTCGTTAGTGCACCCTCTAGCGGCGAACACATGCCAGAACATGCATCAGGACATGTACCTGGGGATGCAGAGGCCACTAGTACTGGTGATATTTTAGCAACATTTCCTGGATCTTCCCGTATTACTAGTACGAGAACATTGTCGGTCACATTTGTGGTGACCGAGGATTTCGTTCCCATAAAGATAGACAAGGTCCCAGGTACTTTAAAATGTTTTAATTATTATTATATATTATCCAATTGAAATTTACTTATTGATCGCTCTTTTTAGACTATTGATTCCATGATCAGTTTGCAGGAAATGATGTTTTTTATAAACATCTAAGTGATATTACTGTTACCCATTTTTCACTATGAGCTCAAACAGGTAGAGCTGAATCGAATTCATCATTGATAGGTACAAAAAAAATCAAGTTTTGTTGTTAAAGTATTCATGGTTCATCATAAAGATCAGATTACATCTGAATTGCAGTTTTATTGTGCAAGTATTTGAAATAGAAAATTGTAAATTTGCATAATAATGATTTTTATTCATTTTGTAAAAACACTAAAATCTCGCACAAGCCACGAGAGTAACTAAATTTGATTATGATAATCAAATAATGAATACAAAATTCAATGATAAGCTACACTACTGAAGACAACGTAAACACAAAGAAGAGAAGCAATTCATCATTTCCTGTGATGATGAATCACTGCTTTCACTTGATGTCATCACTTTCGCTTGATGTCTTCAGTTGTTGTGTCTCCAAGCTGCAGCCTCATTTTCGTGCTTCATGAACCTACAAAATTATAAAAGATGGTGTTAGAGTTGTACTCTAAGCAATGATGAATTACATTCTACTTTATGCCTATGGTACCAACAGGAATGTAATTTGCATTCAATCAGGCATTCACCAGATGATTGAATTACAAAGGTTGATAATCAAGGCATAAAACTCAATGGAAGCTTTCAACTTCTTTTATTTTGCTAGCACATTTGTTCACTGTGTAGGAAGGGGTTTATTATGTTTGTGATCATCTTATCAGATATGTGAAGTAAAACAAGCTCCCACAAGGGTTGAGCTCGGCATATCAAGGAGGACACACTCTTAAGTTACATACGCAAGTTCATTAATATTGATAACAGTCATTAAGAGAGTTGTTGAAACTAAAGGATATAATCATAAAAGAAGCCTTATTTCAAAGAGTTTAAAAAAAAAAAGTGTGAAGAACTCATCAATTTCATATTTTGTTCAACTCTGTTTTACATTTTCACATTACATCTAAATGAAGTATAGAGCCTCTTTACATTGAAGAGAAACAAAGTATTCAAGCATTGGAATGTTTTTCATAACTTCAGAAGCATATCATAGTACAGAACAGTCCAAAGGTTGTACAAAGTATTTACATAGCTCTGTTATAACAGATTTGCAATAATCCAACTCTCTACAAGTTTTTCAACAAAAAAGAACAATGGAGTCATAATGTCAAGGATAGTCATGAACAAGACTGTTGCTACAAAACTGGTAAAAGTAGATGGGAATACATGTTTCAAAATGCCAAATGATAGTAACCAGATCACAAAAGAAACAGATGTACATTAAGTGAAAAGCAGAATATCAAGTATTGAGATGCTACAGGAAACTTTCAAATCGACTGATACAACTTTACCAATAGGACAACAAGCAAACATAAGTGATATCTTGGCCATGAAGTATGTCATACAAGTAACCAACATCATTTTTTTTGAAGGGAGCTAGTTATGAGCATGTTATAGTCATTGGTCAAATGAATAAACAGAACATATGTTTCAGTCATCTTTTACTTTTGATCATGCATACACAGTACTCATGCCCAGACTTGAAAGACATCAGTTGTTCACATGATGAATTGAGAATGATAGTTTTTTTTTAGAATTCATGCACAAAGTTGGAAAGGATAGCCTTAAAATCCATTTGAAATATTCTTACTGATAGGAATGATTGTGATCTAAACAGAGCTTGAAGGAAGGAAAAATATTATGCAAAACTTGTTAATGCCCAGTGACATGAGAATATGGAGATAGAACAGTAAAGTGTTGTCTAAATGCAAATTCATCTCAGAAATAATAACTTTGAAACTGTGTATAGCATTTATATCATGCAATAGGTTTATTAAGTGTAGGGTGTCCTGATAAACACCTATAATGTGCAATAAGAGATGGAGAGATAACCATGGCAGTCTCAAGTGCTAATTGTGATTCACAAATGCAAAGTTGTTACAACATTCATGCAATGATTTTTTCTCAATAATATTTTTGTGGTGAGGAAAATATAGATTTCTTCTTACCCATGTGAGGGTTTTACTCTAAAAATGAAGAATGCAACGAATCACAAGTACCCAGATGGAGATTTTTAAAGCCATATTCAAAATGCGAAAGGAAATGTAGAGTTTATGTTTGTCTCTTTCAAAGTTTTGAACCAGGATTATATGGCACCTCTTGTCACATAATTAAAGCTAGAACAACAAGAAAGCATAGAAATAGTTGTGGCCAGAGACAGATCCATATAATCTTAGCTACCAGAGCTTCAATCTCATACAAATTTAAAGAGCACTTAAAGAATCATGCAGAAAAGAGGTAAATTATTTTGAAGCTTACCAGTCTTTATGTCAGAAGATACAAGTAAGCCAGTGGGTTCCTTTTGTAGATTGAGTCTTAAAAGCTTGAAGCCTTGTCATTTATGACGAGCTTGCTAGAAATTCAATGACGGCCCAGTACAGTTTAAGAACAACAAATGATAACATCAAAATAAATGTATAGCCACGGCTTAAAGCTTGAAAAAGATTTCAAAAAAACAAGGTTCAATCTCAGATTTAGCACTTACCATAAATTTCCAATGACTTCTAGAGGAAAATCGACATGGAATAACCAAATATAGTGAAGATTCGAGCTCCTCAAACCTTCAAACCCCAGCAGTATGGCGGCCAGCTTCTTCATGAAGCTTCTCATCGAATTCAAGTGAAAATGAAACAATTTTTAGGGTTCGATGCTTTTACTAAAAGCCTACAATGATGAGTTGATTTTTTTACTTTATTAATCATTTCATTCTTCACTATGGTTTTGACCCATAAGGTTAATCGACCTAATAATTTAAGAAGGCTCGTGAGATCACCAAAGTAAAAAAAAACACTAAGGCTGAAATAACATTTAAGAAAAATGTATATTTCATCATATATTTCGTGATATGCATATATTACATGAGGTGGTTGATAGCATGAGAGTAGACTTTTGAGTCTTCTTGACTTATGTTTAGCAAGATGAGGACTTGGATTTCTATTATGGAGAGTTAGAGGAGATGCATGCATGCATGGTCTATTGTTTTTATTTATTTTAGTATTTTCTCCTTTTATGTCTCATTGTAAAGTTATTTTCAAACTTTATTAAAGCAGTATAAGTGATTTTTTTAATAATTTTTGAAATAACTATTGTAAAAAGGGGAAAACACTTAAAAGGATTTTTTGCTCACATGCATGTGAGATAAAGAGATCGCATGATTTGTTTCTTTTTTACTCCTAGTCAAACTAGTGAGGCTTTCTCTCAGTTCCACATTAGTTCACGGGGTATTTTGGTCATGTGCATGGAGAGGTGGAGTTTTCAAAGCAGAGAGTGTAGTTTACTTCTTTTTGGAGCTATTTTTATTAGGGTTTACAGTTCTGCTCGAATTTTTCCTTGGAGTTATCATTTCTATACTGAAATTGAATATCAGTTTCATTTTTCATGCACTTTGGAGTTGCATCTTATTGTATATTTTGGAAAAAGTATATCTTTTTCCTCTAGTTCTTGTTATTCAACCTTTGCATTTTGCAAAGAGAAATATCTTGTAACTTAGCTTTTTACATTAATACAATTTTACAGCTTTACAGGTTACTTTAGTTTGTTGTTTTGTAGAGTTTTCCTTTGTATTGTTCATTAAGATAGAGTTCACCTTTGCAATTTCAAATGTTTTGTATGCTTGAATGATCTGATGCAAGTCTAATGTGTTTCATTATCGAAACCTTCAAACTTCTGTCTTATTTTTTGCATACTTATACACAATTGTTGTTTGTAACAAGTTATTAATTGTGCTCAAAACTTATTCCTTTTCCTATTTGTGAAAACTTAGTTTTCCTTAGAAGAAATGAAATAAATACAACCTTTTATTGAATTAATAATGTGTTCAGAGAGCTCAAATTGCCCTGTGTTAACAATTTTCCCTAAAGGTACAAGTTGTGAACCATTCTACAAGTTTAACATCATTTAGGTACATCACCAAAGTTTTAATATTAGTTCATGCATTTAGTTCAATCCCTCTTACCCTTTTCTTAGAACAAATCATTCAGGTACCTAATTGATTATCATATAGGAACCAGCCTAGAATTTGGAGGTCTATCTTCGCCATAGGAATACCCACAGCCTGAAGTTAGTTCCCATGTTTCAAAAAATTGCTAAATTTAGTCATTCAAGCATTCGGGTGCAATCTGATTGACAAAAGTTACATTTAGTCATTAAAGCATTCGGGTGCAATCTGATTGACAACAATTACATTGGAGCTCTTCAGACCCACCATACGTACACGGTGGAATGCCCAAAATCAAGATTTAAAAGATGAGCTCATTAACCGTTTAGTTGTGTTGTTCGGTGATAAAACATTCAACAGAACTAAGGTCCTTAAGAAAGTTGGTATCTATCTAAAGTATGTGAGGGGCCAATATAGGTCACATTTAGAGAAGAAAAAAAAGTACGAGCATCCCCCCATGATTCCGAAGAGGGAGTGGAAGGACCTAGTGTCAGATGGAAAGGAGAAGGCTGAAAAGAAAAAAGGAAAGACACCACCGGGCCAAGGAAGGTATGTGATACTATCAACAATGTAATTATATATTGATTACTCTTTCATTTTACATAGTCTAACGTATTTCAAACTTTTCATAGGCTGCCCGACACATTGAAGGCAACAAAGGCAAGACTAAAAAAACATGGGAAACACAAACTTGGCTCTGGTGGTTATATGAAATTAGTCGCATGAATTGTAAGTATCAATAAATGAAATATTATATCCAAATAATAAATTGAAAACAATTTTGGTTTTATCACACCATAGAAGCAAAATTCATGATCTTATGCAAAAATGTAGGGCTTTGAATTCAACATAGTTCCCACAGAAGAGGACCTGAAGATTTCCTTCCAACAAGGCTATGGTTCGTGGCTAAATGCCTAAGAGTCTTGACTGGGCAAACACAATCTTCCACTGAATCTAACACACAAGTAAATAAACTCAATAAAGTTTATTTAAAATTGAATACTTGTGCAATCTATTCAATATTAATTTCCACCATAAAGTAATTACATGCCTATTTGTTTTAAACATTCAAGCAATAATAATATTGCACATGACATTGGAATGCAACCTAGTGAGGGTGGAGCACAACCTGCAGATGAAGGTCATGGTGTGCATCTCGGTACTTTAGAGCATGTAGAGCGTGATCAACATGTTGAGCATGATTAGGCTAGAGAAGATCAAGAACATGATGTGGCCCCATTAGGTAAAGAGAACCACTCTAAAGTTCTTGTAAACAATCAAAGTTATTAGATTTCCACAATCCATGAGAGTATGAATAGTTGTTTCTGGATTTGATTGTGTAAGCTTTTTTTAATCTACATGCTCTCTATCCTGATGATGGATCATGGAGTGTGATTCGAAACGTTGATTCAAAAAAGCTTACACAATCGAATCCAAAAACAACTATTCATATTCTTGTAAACATATTTAATTGCAATTGATGTATTAATTAATGTAACCTTTCGTGTTTCAACTTTAGAGCATGTAGAGCGTGATCAACGTGTTGAGCATGATCAGGCTAGAGAAGATCAAGAACATGATGTGGCCCCATCAGGTAAAGAGGACCACTCTAAAGCTTTCTATCCTGATGATGGATCATGGAGTGTGATTCGAAACGTTGATTCAAAAAAGCTTACACAATCGAATCCAGAAACAACTATTCATATTCTTGTAAACATATTTAATTGCAATTGATGTATTAATTAATGTAACCTTTCGTGTTTCAACTTTAGAGCATGTAGAGCTTGATCAACGTGTTGAGCATGATCAGGCTAGAGAAGATCAGGAACATGATGTGGCCCCATCAGGTAAAGAGGACCACTCTAATGTTCTTTTAAACATATTTAATTTCAATTGGTGTATTAATTAATGTAACCTTTCGTGTTTCAACTGCGGTCGAGGATTTAGAGGGTGTTGACATGTTGAGCATGAGTCTATAACAAAAGTTCAAGAACATGATGTGGACCCATCGGGTAAAGAGAACCACTCTAATGTTCTTTTAATTAATGAAATACTTGTAACAATAATAATAAAAACATATCGGTTTAACATTTCTTTGTTATTGTACGACCTTGCGGGCATCCACATCATGAGTAGACGATTAAGTACATTAAGATCACACGAGGGCAGAACAACTAAAGGGGGGACAAATGATTTAGAAAACGACACTCCACTTCATATTTTTCTTAACTTTAAAAAAAAAGTGATTGTAATCATATCATGACAACCATATTTTTGATAGTATGTAAAACTAAAAGAATGAATATTATATGTTAATGAATGAATGTGAATATGTTAATTAATGAATGTTATATGTTAATGAATGAATGTGAATATGTTAATTAATGAATGTTATATGTTAATGAATGAATGTTATATGTTATTAATAGATGAATGAAAGAATGTTATATGTTATTAATGGATGAATGAATGATTAATGTTATATGATTGGGTATGGGAAATTTAGAGTGATGTGAGGGGGACGGGGGGAAGGCCAAATGAGCTTCCACCGTCATGTGGTTGGCCCTATTAAGTAGAGAATATTAAAATATTCTCAAAACAAAGAGAAGCTCAATAAGGTAATGCACTTTTCAATATACGAAATGTATCGTTTGAAGCATCAAACCAATATGCAAAGATGAAAAAAAGTGCTAACTTTTCACTATGGTGGCAGAAAAATGATTCTTTATACCCTGAATCCATGCTTTGCATCATAATTTGAATTTGTTTTCATTCCAATTTTTTGAGTTAAGTTTGTTTGTATGGATTTGTATGAATACCACATTGTGTTTTGTGTCGATTTGGTTTCAAATCTCCGTTTCTTTTGTTTTTAGTGGTGACATAACTCTAAAATTTGACTTTTGTGCATAACAGGTTAGTGGAAAAATTGGCAGCTCTGAAGGGTTTGGAGGCTCGATTGAGATAGATACACATATATTTGGATCTTGTTGTTAATGGGAGGCTTCCACTTAACCATGAAATTTTGTACCATCTATAGGTATGCAAAAGTTTCTCTACTTACATTCATTCTTGATCATAAATGTTTTAAATGATATTAATGCTTCAAACTTAAGATTCTTTTCATTGTTATAATGATCAAAATGTTATACTTTTCTATACATTCAAGCATTCTCTTGCCCCCTACCCTTTTCTCTCTCCCCCCTCCTTTTAAGAATTTTCTTCGTCATAAAAGATTCACATTTTTGTCTCATTTACACAAATTTATCCGAAGTGCTAGGAGTGAATAAAGATATGTAAAAGATGATGGATTATGTCTAAACAACAACTTTCCATCTTATAGCTAATTAAATCCTTAATATTTTAATAGTTTAGAGCTCAAATAATGTTTGTATATGCATGTGTAGCAATAAGGGAGCCTATGTGAAGATTGAAATTTAAAACATCACTTTGGTATTTTTCCTTAGGTAGTGAAATAATATTTTGAGTAATACAAACCTACACACACATTGATATTTTTCAGCATTGCATTGAGGAAAATTTTTTCTCTTATACCTACCCTCGGCTAGACATGGAGGTATATAATATTGGTTTCTAGGTTTTTTCTGTAAGTAGTTTATTTCACAAAGGAAGACTAAAATCTTCTTAATGTCCTGTCAGGTGTGAAAGCATATGAATCACTTGCTGATGGCACCATTTTGTATTCATCCAAAAACTGTTTTGTTCTTTTTTTTTATGTTTCTTGCATGTATTTTTTTTAGGCTCTAGAGATGTAGCTCGATTCTTTCCTTTGCACTTTTCATCTATTTTGATGATTATAGTAGATTGTCCTCATAATTTTTATGTAGATCTATTTGTAACCTTATTTTCTACCAATCAATTTGTAAACTAGTCACATATTAAGGACCATTTCACTAACTTGTAGTCATCTATTACTTCATATGTTGTAGGTTGTGTCTGTGTGCCAATAAATCCTGATGATTACGAGCACTTTAATCCTACAAGTGTACCCAATCTTTCTCAAGTAAAAGTCTTACCTTATTTTATAGTACTTTAAATGGTTAATTGAAGATGCTTCTTTAGATCTAAGATAGTTGAACCCTGGATTAAAATATGGTATTAGATGGGCAATATAATGATAAAACTGAGATCCATTGAACACAAATTACGAACATAATTATTGGACTATGAATAGTGTTACAATTATAATTATTTCTCCTTTACCTACCTTTGCATTAATGAAAAAGATAGCAGATATTGGAAGTTCATTACATGTCTCATGTATGTGTTAGTATTTTAATTTTGTTTAAGTTGTTCAAGAGCTTGATTAGGTCAAGAATATGTTCTACAAGCTCCGGTTCTCTTGACACTGCTCAACATTTTCCCTACACATTTTCTCTTCAATCCAGACATTTCTTAACTCCTTCCCTTGTTAGCCCTTGGTTTTTCTCAAGTGTAATATTTTTTCTATACATCTTGCAGTATGTATGTATGATCAGTCATCTCTTATGAAGCATGGATAACCTTTCATGGAATTGTTGTTGTGATTAGACAATTGCCATTGTGAGAATAATCATTTAATTTGTATGGAAGTAAGTCCTTTTCATATTATTTGACTTGGTATTGTAAACTTGTCTTTGCAGGATTCTCTAGGGGGAACAACAGAATTGTGATGATAGGTAGAGTTGTACAACACCATAAATCATTTGGCATTATCAATATATTGCTTATAGAATACTTTGTGCAAGTAAAATGGAATGTACAATGACAATTGGTCTCGAATTCAAATATGAATATAAGTACATTATACACAAGAAGATGGTATCTATTTTATGATCTAAAGAACCCCAAAATAAGAAAATTAATAGGTTCCATCTGTTTACTTGCTCTTAGATACTTGTTTAATCGACGAGACCCTCAAAATGTCTTGTTGATAACCAACAGTGTTCAAAACTCCTGAAGAGGTCAGATCGGTGTGACATTGGATCTGTCTTGCCAACGGAAGTCATCGGAAAGACATGGACTATTAGAGTGAGTTTTCTATCCTGTGTCAATGATTGATCTATCACCGATGGGTTGGCTTCGGTGGTCATCGCCAAGAGTCTCCGCAATGACATGGTGTAGGTCTATTTAAAACTCCTAAAGAGGTCAGATCGGTGTGACATTGAGTCTGTCTTGCTGACGGAAGTCATCAGCAAGACATGGACTATCAGAGTGAGTTTTCTATCATGTGCCGATGATTGATCTCTCACCGATGGGTTGGCTTCGGTGGTCATCGCCAAGAGTCTTCGCGATGGTACATTTAAACGAATATTTTTAAAAAAAAACTTGCATTGTTTCGTCACAATTTTGACGAAAGCCACCAACGAATCACCGAAAAGGTCCAATGAAGTTGCTATACCTGCAACGAAGGCTTCGTCATAACTCCTTGCCCATTTCGTCAAAATGGCGACAAACTTTTGGTGTTGTTTCGACACTTCAGAAGAGCCATTGCAATTGCATTTTGGTTATAATTCATCGGTGGATACACGAAGTTGTCATCGATATTCCGACGAACATCTAAGTTATTTTATGATGTCAACTACCGACGAATCTGCGTAGTTATTTCGACGTTTAATTCGTCGTTAGAATTTCGATGAAAAAATGGCAACAAAAATTCTTTCGTCAATTCGTCGATTGTCCAACAAATGTTTGTTGAATGACCGATGAACGTTTATCGGAAAATGGAGTCAAATTCAATAGTGAGATGGCTTTTGAGAGTTAATCAACTCATCAATAATTTCATAACCTCCTCTCAATTTTAGACACTTGTCAATTTGTTGTTTTGGTTTTTCAAGTTTTTTCTCAACGTGACAATTTCTTCCTCAAGATTTGAACATTCGATAGTTTTATCATTGAGCTTTGCATTCAAACAAACCTCAATCCTTTTTCCTCCTTCAATCTTAATTTTCAAATCAAAGATCACAAATTTTTCCTTCTTGAATTTGATTTCACATCCATTTCCTCCTATTTGAGCATTCGGTTTGCCAATTTCTTCTTTAGATTATTTAGCTTGTGCCTTCAATTTGATATTTGTCTCCTTTGATTTTTCAAGCATGCACCCATATCTTATATTTAGAATTCTTTCTTTATCCATATCTTCAAGAGCAGAATGGAGTTCTCCTACAAAATCTACTTCACAATCTTCTGGATTGATGTCTCAACCTTCAGGTTCCATTGACTCTAGATCTAATTTTGAAATAAACATATCATTGATATTTTCTACATACCCCATGTGTTCAAGTGTAGGATCTACCTCAGCTATTAGGCTTCTCAAAGGCACTTGGCTCTAATACCAATTGTTGAAAGCACTATAGTGCTGAGAGGGGGTGTGAATCAGAACATATTAAAACTTAGTCATTCTCAATTCCAGATTAAACATTACATCACATAACTGAAAAAAGAGAAGAAATAAAAAACATGCACCACACAAAGACACCAAGATTTTTACATGGAAATCCCAATTATGGAAAGACCATGATGAGAGTTAACTCACAATATATGAAGCTCATTGCTTACAAAAATTATAATTTTGTTTAGGACTCACTACTTAAGGACTTACAAACTAAGGTCCAAAACCTTAGGGCAAGATACAAGGACCTATTGAGACTCACTAGCTCAAAGCAAGATAAATGAAATTTATAATGAGAAACATGATGATGGAGGAGCATTCCAGGTGAGTGTAATCAACATCAACCAAAAATATTTTGGTTTGATTTTGTCATTTTTTTTTCGCTTTTTGTTTTCTTGGAAATTCTATCCGATTTTGGGCGTAGAGACGGATGACATTTTTTCATTGATTTGCAAACGTCATATTGTGGTTGAAACTCACGTTTGCAGGCATCATCCTCTCAAATCTCTCATTTTATCAGTTAATCACAGAAAAGAAATAAATTGTTATATTTTCATTGGCATACCTTATCAATGAAAAGAATCTGAAAGGGCACTCCGGGACTGGAAGAGTCATACATGAGAAACTCAAGTGACTAGAGAATATGAAATAATGGTTGAGCTATTAAATCACAAGAGGACGCTATGAGAGAGGTGGTGGTAGGAAGGAGAAGGTGACTGCGCAGGAAATAAAAGAAAAAATGTCTCCTTGCCCATGCTCTGCAAGCAAGCTGAATAGAAGAATCTGCATACGAGGCGTATCTTAAATCAAGGCCTTGAATAGAGGGGGCGCGGATATCTGAAGCACTTTTGGAAATTAAATTTTTTGAAAGTCGATGCAGACACACAAGGAGGTAAGGAAGTAAAAAACGTAGCAGAAGGCTTTTATTCGATGAATGAAAACAAAAGATATGATACTTGCATATAAGAATATTGCAGAATAATGCAGATATAAAGGTGGGATGTGTAGTTTGGAGAGGGAGGTCGACAATAGATAACAAAGAAGGCATTGTTAAAGTTCAGTTTGTTGTTACCAAAATATAACGTGTGAGAAGGGAATGAGACGAACTAAGAAGGAAGGATAGCGCATGTATGAACAAGGAATGAAGGCGAGTGGAATGTGAATATCAGGCTATGCAAAAGGCATATAGCTACGCTAGATTAAAGTGGTATTCCGATTTAAAAGAAATCCAAAACAGAGAATAGAGAGAGGGACTGCGATGAGAGTGTGTAAAACGAGACAGTAGTATGGGTTGGCCCACAAATTGTAAATCCATTTCCTGTGAAATCAGATTAAATAAATATATTTGATTTGTTGTTAATTTTGAATATGAGTTGATTAATATTGTGCAATCTGAGTTGATTGAAATCGGCAAATGGAATTGTCGATTTAAGAGTTTCATGTTTATGGAAGTTTGAGTAATCTAAGTTTTGCGATTTTGGTTGAAAATTGGGTTGATAGGTATTTCTTCTTCATCACATGAACATGAAGTGCTATAAAAAAGCATCTAACATATGTTGATATTGCAATCTCTTTTTCACACAATTAGTCCATCATACTAATGTTGCACACTTCATATTCAACATTCTGCACAATCTTAATTCACCATTCATTGATACCTTCACAAATGATCTTGTTCTTCTATAAATACCCTCTGTAATAATTCAAAACATCAATTAGGTCAGCTCCAAGATGACCTTTAGACGAAACGTATGATACTACATAAGTCGGCTCCAAACATATACATTATGAAAATAAAATGAGTTACGGATCAAAAAACGGCATAACAAGCTCCAAATACATCTCAACACATCTTCCAAAGCAAGATTAATTAATCAAGACCAACCATAGATGAAAGGACCAAGACTGTCAGCCCAAACAATAACAACACCACCAAAGCTACCAATTGTTCAACTTTACACCACCGAGGAGAGATCAAAAACAATATGCAAACCAAGATGTGAGAATTTTAGTCTATGCACAATATCTCTTAAATCATCTTCTAAAGTATATGATCATTAAGTTTTGGCACAAGAAGACAAACACTTTGAATTTTCATATGAAAATTGCACTTGTAGACCACCAAACCAATAGATACAACAATATAATATGCTTTGAACATGTCCAAAACACTACAAGGTCAATACTTCACTTTCAGAGGAATGTAGAGCATTCCAACAAGCCTGCACCAACAGTTTACTCTGCCAAAACACTGACCGGAACCTTATTACTTATATATTTCATTGCAGAAGGTGTAATGGCTTGAATACTTGAATATAACACCTTCACATCTCAACCATCTTATCTTCTAAATTACAAGACAAAATTTTGCCCTGCAAAGGGATGTTGACCAAAATACCATGATTGTGTCTAAGAGTATGCTTGTGATTGTCTTAGCAAAACTTATGCACCTTATCTCTAGTCTGGTACACCAAACTGATAGGATATCAATGTAGGCATGTTGGAAACATATTGGAACAAGTGTACCCATCTCCGCAACACACATAGACATTAGACTGATCGCCATTCTTCCCCATACTACATTGTTGACATGTATCAATAGATATCTATGCATATCAACTAACTCCAGAGTATTATACAAACTTCAACACACACTTGACATCAATGAGAACCAATCTTGAGTTGACATCAATGACAACACATATTGCCAACATTTTCAATGCCAAAAAATATATTTTCCAATGCTTCTAATAATTTTCTAACCTAATGTTTAAATTTGTGGCATTATTTAGTTTTTGCATACCATTATTAGCATTCAATAGTAGACAAGGTGTAATCATAAGAAAAATCCACATAATTATTGAGGTTCAAAACTTGCTTTTTATTGATGCATATAACAATGCCCAACACTCAAGAAGAGAAAGAAACTTCATAAATATTGTAGTGCTCAACAAAATCTAAATGTCATTATTCAATATTAGCACCCAATATTTTGTAAAATTTCAAATTTAAATGTGCACTTCAAACAAATGTGAACACCAAACTGAATTTTCAAATGCAATCACCTAAGGAAAATATGAATACAAAATTATATTTTTAAATGAATGTAAAAGAATTCAATAATTGTTTCAACATTTCTTTACATAAAATTGAGCATAACTTTTCATTCTTATTGATCTCAACTAGACCTAATATCATGAATGCTCTAATACCACTATTAAAATGAAAATAGAAAATAATTATATTGCAAATGATAATAAATATCCAAAAAAAATTATTATGCAAGTTACAATATTCTGACATTGGCCTAACCTTCCAACAACTTATAAAAAAGCTATCTTACAAAAAAATTACAAGCATTAATAAACTATACTAATAAAGAGGGTGTGTCTCATAAATAAAAAGTATGCCCCATATTATAATTTATTTATTTCAAACTTATTAAAGAACTAAGTCTATTTGGATCACAAGACCTGCTAATGCAATTTGTTACTAATAAATGTGATACATTATTTAAATACAAACTCCCTCTATTTCTAGAGCAATAATTTGTTATATATATACCATTGTTATTGCTAATCAAAGCTTAATCATCCTTGAAGTTGGTTGCACTATATATAGAGGAAATTATTTGTGTTTGAGAACACATGTTTTCTCATAAGGGTACACCTCTATTTATATTTTGTGCTTTGCTTTTGATGAAAAACATTTGTCCTTTTATTGGGCCCACACCTACTGAAATAATTTTAATTTTCAAAATTTCAAACTCATGTTTCCTTTTCAAGTGTACACCCTATAATGGGAAATAGTCTTTTGAAAAGTATACCATGTGTTACCAATTTAACCCCTACGACCTGTCAACTCATGTCAAGTCAAGTCTAGATACAGGTTTGGATCCAACCTACACTAGGGACTGTTTAGGTTCTCGTCCCAGCACTATGGGTATGTTTGAGACAAACCTGGGTGAACCCACAATAAATTTTGCTAAATCTCACGTTCAACAACAAATTTTGATTTCTTTTTAGTTCTTCTAATTTGACATTTGATTTGACCGCATGTCCAAAAATTCCCCCCAAACCTTAAAACGTGGATTCCAAGACATTTTGATGACAAAAACAAAGTCATTTCCCATATTGTGAATGCAAAATACAGATATTATTCATCCTTACTAAACTTTCATTCTCACTTTCCATTTCACAAATAGAGTTGAAGATTGATCCATGAAGGTTCCAAAGAAGTTTGGTTTGTTATTCATATGCATTTCCAAGAGTCCATTTGTTACCAAGGAGTTTGTAAAAGAATTTTTTTTGCAAAAGAGGTAAGTTTTTTTCAAGTTTTGGGTCTTTTTGTACAATCTTTTTTAACAAATTAACTTTCTTGTTTTGTTTTGAATTTCTTATTTTACTCTCATTCTTCTATGAAACTATAAGAAATGTATTTTTTTTAATGAATTAAGTTGTATATATTTGTTTTCATTTGTTTTGATTACTCAAATGTTTTTTTTATTGAACTTATTATCATAGGAATTACAATGGCAATTGATTCTAGCTCCATGGATCAACCACACTTCAAAACAAATCTAAATTCTCCCCTTTAAAAATATATTGATATGGTACAACTTCCAAGTGATGGGGGTTATGCTTGAATTTGGAATGGATTTGATGTTATGTATTCAATCTCATACAATCAAATGGAAGGTCATTTATGCCACATTCTTGGACTCGACATCAAACTTGCCCAAGAAAAAAAGGTGTATCCATTCTAGAAGCACAAATCATATCAAATATAATAAGTAGGAAAAAATAAATCAAGTAGAAGGTTGCAAATCAAATCATCGTTTGTTAAAGGGGTCTCAAGGAATGACCCCCCTTCATCGCCTTCTATTTTTCAACTTGTAAAGAGCCACCCATTTTTAACCACACCTAAAGAACATGTAACCTTTACACATAAAAGATCAAAGGGATTGTTGGAAATGGCATTTCATAATAAGTCTTGAGAAAATTCCAATCAACATAGTGAGATATCTCTATGCAAATGGATTGACTTTCAATGTTTTTCACTCATTGTATTGGCAACAAATGGTAAAAGCAATTAATGAGACTCTAAATGGTACAAAGGCTGAGATTTTAAGAAAGTGTGTAGCAGCATATTAGATAAAGAGAAGTTCCTAGAGGAGTCATTGAAGCCCATTAAGAGTTTGTGGGTCAAAACAAGGATGTTTATCATTTTTGAAAGATGGAAAGATGTAATAAATCAGCCATTGATCAATGTTATTGCATTATCTCCTAAAAGGGCAATGCTTTTTAGAGTAGTCATTTGTCAAAGAGACGTGAAAGATAGTGCATTTATTACCTACATTTTAATGACAATCATTGAGGAATGGGGCCTTGAAAGGTTGTTCAAGTTATAATAGGCAATGCCAAAAATTGTAGAGAAACCAAATTATTAGTGGAGCATTACTCACACATATTTTGGACACCTTGTGATGTCCACTCCCTCAACCTTATGCTACAAAAAATTTAAACGAAAATTGATTGGATTTGTAGACACCTAAAAGTGACTACTCATTTTCATCTTATCATTTCATCATTATCCTTATCATTTCTTCTATCTATAATTAATGAAATATTTTTTAATTATTTACTTAAACTAGCATTTCCTTCTTTTATCCATACTTAAATTAATTATTTCATTGTCTTAGTCTTTTATCATTTCTATATTAACTAATTAATTAATTTATCACTTGTCATTTTCCCTCCAACAGTAATTAAAATCAATTTTTTTTCTCTATAATTTAATTTTTTTAAAATATTTAATTAGGTAACACTCCTCTTTTAAATAAATTAAAATAATTTATTTAAATTAATTTTTTCTTCTAAAATAAATATTTATTAATATTTATTTATTTCTCCACCAATCATTTTGAATTGAATAAATGTATTTATTTAATTCTTTCATTGTTCCCTCCATCAAATTCAAATGAGTCTTTACCTATCTTTAATTTTTCTATTCATTGATCTTGCAAATCAACCACCACCATCGATCAAGTGTCAAGTGAAGCATATAAATAAGAATTTTTCATTTCATTCATATCCCCTAACACTTTTATTATAAAAAATCTCTCTAACACTCTTATCACCATCAAGTATTCAAGCATTCAAGCATTATCAAGCATTCAAGCATTCAAACATTATCAAACATTATCAAGCATTATCATTGTCATTTATCAAGCATTGGTATTATTTATTTTTGAGTATTTATCATTGTCATTGTGTCATATCATTATTGTTCTTTCATAGTTTGTTATTTTGAAGAGCAACCAACAATGGAACAAATCAAGATCTTAGCTCTGATGACTTTGCTTGTTATTTAAATTTTATATTCTAAGCTAAGATCCTGAACTTCATTGCGTGATTGTGAAGGCATGAATTTTGCATTGTTGTTATTTGTGATTCACATTTTTATCATCCACAAAAACCAAATAGATGTATGTCAAGGACAAAGAGATCCTAATGTTCATCACCAACCATCATATGTCACAACATGTAATCACCCCAATGTAGCACTATAAGGGAAACACATATTAAGCAGATAATCTTAGATGACATTTAGTGAAATCATGTTGAATATCTCCTTAGTTTCATCAAACCTATATCAAGTATGATCCACTATACCAACATAGGTAATCCTTATTTGGGAGAGAGATATGATAACATCAACTCGATGATTAAGAATATGAAAATCATCATAAATGTAAAAGAGTGAGATCTTGAAAAAAAAATCTTCAAACTACACAAAATTATTGAAGAGATGGAACAAAATGACCAACTTATTACATTTGCAAAGTCTCAAATATTGTAGTGTTGAATTCATTTTTGTGTCAACAAGGATTGCCCTATATAAAGATGTTGAAGTTAGTTAAGGATACAAGGAAACACTTTGCAGACTCATTGATCCTAACATACAAGTGTAGTTAGAATTGAGTTTATAAATTTTGTACAATCCAACATATCTAGTATGGATGCTCTTTGTGACAAGTATAAAGTTGATACTTATAGTTGGATTCTTTCATTGTCAATCATTCATACACCTACAACCTCTTGCAATCAAAATTTTATTGCAAATAAATTTTATTAAAAATATATATATCTTTTATGTTTCATTTACCTATTATATTTTATAACCCTTAACCTTCTATTTTGTCTTAATAAGTTGTTAAATTCATTTGCATCTAAGAGGAATTGAAACACATACTCCATCCACACAATGAAGTGCAATCAACTACACTCAAGAAAAGCAAAGGACTTAGTGTATGTGCATTCGAACTTTTGCATATGTTCACCCAAATAAAGTGACTACAAAAGAGGACGCAAAGAGTGATATTGAACAAAAGCATATTGACGTAGATGCTTCCACTTCCCACCTTATTAACTTTGATGTTGAAGACAAATCAACTAGCAAGCATAAGTCTACTACTATCGGTGACACTATTTGAAGTTATTCTAATATATTAATACTTACATTTAATATGAATGGTGATGATATTCTTGAAAACTCATATGATGGTGCTTGATCAATGATGATTGATTGTTAACATTTGACATTATTATTTTTTAATTTTAATATATATCATGACATTTGAGTTTGACTAATTGACATTGTAATATTTTTAACTTTTGTGGTGGCTTTGCTTATTATACAATATATGATGCCATGTGATATTTTGAACTTAATTATTACTACAAATATGTATATATTTCTCATCTTTATATGTTTTGCATAGATGAACCCATAATAAACTGAACCCTCAACTTTTTTGACTGAATCTACAAACCAAACCGTGAACCCGTAGCAAGATCAGTAACTTAGAGTATACCCTATTGAGGATGTACTTTATAGTATAACCACAATTTTCACTGATTTTTTTCATTCACAAGTGCAATGCTAATAAAGAAATTGAAGCACTTAACCTTCAAACATACTTTTGTTTGGTTTTGTTGCCATGACATGGGTTTTATGTTTTCATGCATGATGACAAAAACTTCTTGCTGATTCACAGACATACTTTTGTTTGGTTTTGTTGCCATGACATGGATTTTCTGTTTTCATGCATGATGACAAAAGCTTCTTGCTCATTCACTTGATAACACCATTGTCGATCTTGTGAAGATGCATAAAAGAGAAGACAAAAACCACAAAGACAAGTAAGACAACCCTAATTCCTGACTCGTGTTTATCGAAAAAACAATGGTTAAAGGCTCTACGTAATTCAAAAAAATCATGTAAGTACAACATAGTACATAGCATTTGCAAGGAATCCAGGAAACAAGCATTAAAGTTTATGTATTATGTAGGGTATTAGTGTTAAAAATTTAAACAGCTAACCTAACAGAAAAGCTTTGAAGGAGAAGGTTTAGCAATTCACATGATTTTCATAT
Organism: Sequoia sempervirens; assembly: GCA_007258455.2. Lineage (NCBI taxonomy): Eukaryota > Viridiplantae > Streptophyta > Pinopsida > Cupressales > Cupressaceae > Sequoia > Sequoia sempervirens. The sequence continues at coordinate 42,992 of VDFB02297546.1, forward strand.
CCCGAGTACCATAGAAATGAACACCTTGAGATGATGTTTGTTTTCTTCGTTTTGTTCTATTTCACAAACAATGGAATGACATCCCAGGGACATTTTATTGACTTGATTCTTATATGCTGTTTGAAATCCAAATGAAATATCAACAACTGATTCTTTCAAATTGTGCAAAGCATTACTTTTTTTCATTTGAAATTAGACACAATTGATAGAACATGAGCTCCATAAATGAATCACAGCTAGAAAATAACAGGTCCTTGATCCCAAAACTAAAGCCAAGAAAGAAAATGAAGTTTTGGAAAAGAACTCACTTAAATTCTTTCAGATGATATCTTTAGAAATTTCAGATAAAAAATATACATTCTAATATGTAAAAGGCATATTATCTTAAGCTTTTAGGATACACCGGTGCCATTACACCGGAAACGGATTCTGGCGACAGTTTCAACTATCCCAATGGAAATTAGGTTAGATACTTCCTTTCACAACTTCTTATCTTATATGAGGATAGGCATTGTAAGGATTAAGGTATGTTGTTTAAGAAGGACGCAACCTGGTAGCTCATTTTTCATGGATGTGGCTAAACATAAGAGAGTTTCCAGGCCAGATGATATATCAATCATCCCTTGCATCAACATCAAAAGTTACCATGCCATACACAAGCCATCCTAAAGAAAAAGAGTAGTTTCAGGGATCTGATTCGAAACCCACAGTAACAACATATAATCTCACAAACTGTTATTCCAACAGATATTGTTGCAACCAGATTATGCGAAATCCAGAAGTACAGCTTTCCTGTTCAGGTGCAGACACTTGAAATGTATTCTGCAAATGGAGGTGCATCTTGTAAATTTATCTAGATAGAAATTGATTTGGCATCATTTTCAGTTCTGTTTGAAATGAACTCTTCTTTCATGATATGATCTTCATTCTGAACCCTGGAAGTTTCCTCAACTATTTCTTCACTTGAACTTTGTTGAAATCCCAAAGTATTACTTATCTGGGGAGGGTATATTAAAGTTGGAAGTTCATATTGTTTTATGCACGTGTCAAGAGGCAAAGCAACATTATCTAGAACCCCCACTGTTCTTTCTCGACCAATCCCAAGTAATTCTTCCTCCTCGCTTCCTGGTTGACTATTCAAATCAATTTGGCCTTTACTGACTAAATAATCTTCTTTCACACCTTCATTATCCTTACAAGAAGCAAATAAGTTCAGATTTGAAGCCAATTTTACTTCATTTCCTGGATAATCATGACTTTTTGTAATCCCCTTCTTGCATACTGGAGCTGGAGTTTCCCACAAGAACTCATTCTCAAAGTCAGGATGCGCATCAGATTCCTTTCTCTCACCATTGTTGACATCTTTTTGCTCATTCAAAGAATTGTGCTTATTCCTTGCATTTTCTGCTTCTTTATTTTCTGCTTCTTTTCTGCGTCGCATCATAAGTGTCTTGAATCTACGTTTGACGGTAATACAAACATTGCAGGTGCAAGAAGGTTTATGTTTTGGTCCCATTCCACTGGGAGGCTGAATACAAACAATGCATGTGCATCCCAGTCTGTGTCGAGGGTGTTTTGTTGTGGGACTGACCAAGGAAGATGCAGTGGTTTTCTCTCCAAGAGTGACTGCATTGGCTGAAACATCCAGACCACAAGAATTCACTGGGTCTATATGGATATCAGAAACATTTTTCCTTTTTGTGCCTGTATCAATGGCGAAAGCAGAAAACAGATAATAATAGAAGTTGGATAAATTATACATACAATTCAGATGCATTTTCTAAATTATACCTATCCTATGAGTGCACGAAATCTCCACAGCATAAGCCTACAAATATATCAGACATCAAAGTTAGAAATTCAGCAGAAACTATACCTATACTTTGTTCAGGAAGTTTATCAAGATCTCCAAAGCTCACTTCACAAGGTGCAGATGAGAGAGCCCTGAAAACATGGACAGAACCCAAGTTAGAAGAAACTTTATAAGCTTTCTCAATAATATTCCTCATTTAGGGAGAATGGGAAAATAGTCTTAGAGTTCTATTCCTCAAATTGATAGTACCATTCCCCAAATTGACTATACCTTCTCAGTGATGTGTTGAAATGGTGGAATAGCATAAGGTATGAATTAACCAGAAATCAAACTTGTGATAAACTTGAAAAATGCTTTCTAGAAAGATGGTTCAAGCAAACCAGCTTATAAAAGAAGAATTAAATTATTAGAATTTCAAAAAAAGTAAAGCTAAAATGATAAGGTCTGAAATTAAACCAAAAAGGTGAAATTAATGAACATGAATAAGAAATTTGTAATTTTTTTGCAAAAGACATCTCTTCAAACATCTTGCAAGGGTTATTAAACTCGATAGCTTTGTTCTCTCCACTGATGTGCGGATATGTTGGAGGCCACAACCATTTCTTAGAAAAAAAATAAAAAATTAATGCAGATTATCATTACTTCTCTAATACAGCAATTACATGTGCAACGAGCAGATACTCTACCAACAAACTTGAAACTTTAAAAACTGTCATGAAACGAGAAAGTAATTCACTTTTTAATTTGCTTAAAGGACTATTTCTAGTACATTTATCTATATTTAACCCATCCTTTTTCCAAGTGTCGCAAACTAAAATGTAAGTCAACTTATCATATCTTCTCTTACATCAATGTAGTAACAATGCCCTGAATCATTGTAGATTCTTTCAGGATGTTTGACTTGGAAGCAAAGAAGTCTAAAGAGTAGATCATTCTCCATTAATGTTTGTAAATTGACCTATGTCATGGTTTGGCATATGAAATTCTTTTGGAGCACAGGGTATATGTATGGATTAAGTCACTGGGCAGTGTAAATGTTGCATTCAGATTAAGACACTACAAAAACTATAGCCATGTGGTAGTGACCTGCACTCAAATGTAGTGTAAGTTCAATAGAAATAGCATTTAAGAAGATAATCAAAGAACATCAAGAGAAGCTAGAAGTTGCGGACCAAAGATAATAGAAAAGAGAGAAGAGGCTTCCCTAGGGAAAAACTAGTCTAAAGGAGGATTGTAAACCTCAGCAAGTGGAAACTATGTATGAAACAGTGTTGATATGCAAACGGACATGGTGGCTTCCTTAGAGGGCCCCTTGTATATAGCACAGTAGTAAAACCCTAAGTTACAAACAGTTCAGAATATGAAGCTTTGAATCTAAATAATTGTAAGAGAATCGCATAATGAATTTCTCCTCTTCTAGAAGTTCTGCAACATGCTCCAAGCTGCAAAAAGTTAATAAGGTCCAGGAAAACATTAGTTAATGTCTCAATAATTTCATAGTTTGGAAATCTCTTTCAACATATAGCTTATTTAAAAAGATCCAAAGCTTGAAGTTTTGGTGGGCACAAATAACTTCATATTTACTTTACGCATCAAATTCTGATATTTGGAAACCATATCAATAAAATATACTGACATAATATAAGTTACACTCTTTTCATCAGTTAAGACCATCCAAAAGTTAAAACCCCACCATATGTATCTCTTAAACCCATGCATGGGCGTTGGCACTTATGCTTCAATAAATCAGTTTTCAGTGTTCAAGAAATGGACCATTACTTGCCACCATAATGAACAAGAAATTAAAATTGAAAAAACTACCTAGATCGCTTGGTATGAAAAGTTGTCCTCTTGCCAAAGATTGGAGGTTCCTACAAAATGGAACATGAAAAGAAGTCCTATAAGAAAGCTTGTTATACAAGGAAACCTTGATGTACATTCAATATCCCTCCCTTAAATTTGAAACAACTAGACTTCATCATCTTAAACTTTTTTAAACAACAAATAAAATATTATATTGATCAAAAAGACATTACAAAAAGAGGTCTATAAACAAAATTAGACCATCTTCATGAAGTAAGCTATCAGTAGATAGAAGTTTGAATTGCAAAGGAGTACTACTGAAGAAAACAAAAGGGCAAAGGAGTAAGAGCTTATGTTATCAACCAAGAGGATTTCCTAAATGAATTTGTAAGGATTATCACTCTTCTATCTGCTGATGAATAGCACAAGCTCAAAATAATAATATAATGATGATGATTAAAGTAGTAACATTAATGATAACAATAATAATAACGAAGCAATAACAATATAATAAAGAAGCACTTATATTATAAACTAAAAAATACTAGCAAAACTTCAAGATCTGAACAAAGGGGCCCCTACTTTCTCCTTGGGACAGGACAGCCATCTCAACCATCAAAAGCGTTCAAACCTTTAGGGTTTTGAAATCCTCCTCTCCCAAACTAACAAAATTTACTAATTCATATACAATCAGATATCAAACGTTTCACGATATAATTACATATAAATAATCTGTAACTCCTGATTTTCTTCTCATGTTTTCATATGGAACACTGTTTTACCATGTCTCATAGTGTGGGATGCAATTCTTAAAGCATGCAGCATAGATCCTTCCAAGGATACCTATTGCAACCACCATTTAAAAGGCATTGCACACCTTTCCCATGAAACAAAATCTGTGTTACCGGATTCGTACCCACAGGCCTCGAACCCGGTTCGGGTGCGAACCCGGTACGGGTTCGCCTGTGGGTACGCGCTGGGTACGCACAGGGTGCGTGCCCAGCCCTGTGCGTTGGCCCGGGTTTTTGATTGTTGGGTTTACTTCGATCTAAACCACAAAAATTCGAAACCCAATATTGCAGGTGAGTCGGGCTGCAATTTTGTCGTGAATTGACGCGTCTATCTCTCCCGGTCCAAATTCCTATCCATTCCCCGGCCCGGCCATGCCCTACGGGGCGATTGATCGAACGCCCTGCTTTCAATAACTCGCACTCATTCGGAAAAGGGGGAGGCGGAGGGGCTGCCGGAGGATGGAATAACGAGAGGCAATGTGTCTCATAAATTGAATTTTTAAACAGATTTTAATTTAGGTTTTGTTTTTATTTTCTAAATAAAATTTAATATCTTTATATTTTGGTTTTTTAAACTATGTTGATTTGTCTTCTTATTAATCTATTAAAATATAATATTTTGAATATTTAAATTAATTTTTTAATTATATTTATTGTTTAATATAAAAATTTAATATTTTAAAATATTCAAATTAGTTTTTTAATTATAATATATTTATTATTTATATATTTATTATTTCAATGTTTCATGAACTACATTTTGTAATTCAGTAATTTTATTTGAATATTTTTCAACTATCAATTGGCATTTAATATTTATCTTTGGCATTTGGCATTGATCAATGATCAAGTATCATACTATGGAATGATTTAGTTTTACAATTCTCTATGTTTCTCTTATTTTTTTGTATATATAATACATATATATAGATTTATAATACATTAAATTATTAATATATATATATATATATCCATACTACACACCGCGTCTATCGTGCCCAAACCCCAAGAATTTTGCCCGTGCCACGTGCCGGAGTTCTGTTACTTGAACCAGTCTAGAACCCGAACCCG
>VDFB02297547.1:0-76601 GCA_007258455.2 Sequoia sempervirens
TTTTGAAGAGCAACCAACAATGGAACAAATCAAGATCTTAGCTATGATGACTTTGCTTGTTATTTAAATTTTATATTCTAAGCTAAGATCCTGAACTTCATCGTGTGATTGTGAAGGCATGAATTTTGCATTGTTGTTATTTGTGATTCACATTTTTATCATCCACAAAAACCAAATAGATGTATGTCAAGGACAAAGAGATCCTAATGTTCATCACCAACCATCATATGTCACAACATGTAATCACCCCAATGTAGCACTATAAGGGAAACACATATTAAGCAGATAATCTTAGATGACATTTAGTGAAATCATGTTGAATATCTCCTTAGTTTCATCAAACCTATATCAAGTATGATCCACTATACCAACATAGGTAATCCTTATTTGGGAGAGAGATATGATAACATCAACTCGATGATTAAGAATATGAAAATCATCATAAATGTAAAAGAGTGAGATCTTGAAAAAAAAATCTTCAAACTACACAAAATTATTGAAGAGATGGAACAAAATGACCAACTTATTACATTTGCAAAGTCTCAAATATTGTAGTGTTGAATTCATTTTTGTGTCAACAAGGATTGCCCTATATAAAGATGTTGAAGTTAGTTAAGGATACAAGGAAACACTTTGCAGACTCATTGATCCTAACATACAAGTGTAGTTAGAATTGAGTTTATAAATTTTGTACAATCCAACATATCTAGTATGGATGCTCTTTGTGACAAGTATAAAGTTGATACTTATAGTTGGATTCTTTCATTGTCAATCATTCATACACCTACAACCTCTTGCAATCAAAATTTTATTGCAAATAAATTTTATTAAAAATATATATATCTTTTATGTTTCATTTACCTATTATATTTTATAACCCTTAACCTTCTATTTTGTCTTAATAAGTTGTTAAATTCATTTGCATCTAAGAGGAATTGAAACACATACTCCATCCACACAATGAAGTGCAATCAACTACACTCAAGAAAAGCAAAGGACTTAGTGTATGTGCATTCGAACTTTTGCATATGTTCACCCAAATAAAGTGACTACAAAAGAGGACGCAAAGAGTGATATTGAACAAAAGCATATTGACGTAGATGCTTCCACTTCCCACCTTATTAACTTTGATGTTGAAGACAAATCAACTAGCAAGCATAAGTCTACTACTATCGGTGACACTATTTGAAGTTATTCTAATATATTAATACTTACATTTAATATGAATGGTGATGATATTCTTGAAAACTCATATGATGGTGCTTGATCAATGATGATTGATTGTTAACATTTGACATTATTATTTTTTAATTTTAATATATATCATGACATTTGAGTTTGACTAATTGACATTGTAATATTTTTAACTTTTGTGGTGGCTTTGCTTATTATACAATATATGATGCCATGTGATATTTTGAACTTAATTATTACTACAAATATGTATATATTTCTCATCTTTATATGTTTTGCATAGATGAACCCATAATAAACTGAACCCTCAACTTTTTTGACTGAATCTACAAACCAAACCGTGAACCCGTAGCAAGATCAGTAACTTAGAGTATACCCTATTGAGGATGTACTTTATAGTATAACCACAATTTTCACTGATTTTTTTCATTCACAAGTGCAATGCTAATAAAGAAATTGAAGCACTTAACCTTCAAACATACTTTTGTTTGGTTTTGTTGCCATGACATGGGTTTTATGTTTTCATGCATGATGACAAAAACTTCTTGCTGATTCACAGACATACTTTTGTTTGGTTTTGTTGCCATGACATGGATTTTCTGTTTTCATGCATGATGACAAAAGCTTCTTGCTCATTCACTTGATAACACCATTGTCGATCTTGTGAAGATGCATAAAAGAGAAGACAAAAACCACAAAGACAAGTAAGACAACCCTAATTCCTGACTCGTGTTTATCGAAAAAACAATGGTTAAAGGCTCTACGTAATTCAAAAAAATCATGTAAGTACAACATAGTACATAGCATTTGCAAGGAATCCAGGAAACAAGCATTAAAGTTTATGTATTATGTAGGGTATTAGTGTTAAAAATTTAAACAGCTAACCTAACAGAAAAGCTTTGAAGGAGAAGGTTTAGCAATTCACATGATTTTCATATCCCGAGTACCATAGAAATGAACACCTTGAGATGATGTTTGTTTTCTTCGTTTTGTTCTATTTCACAAACAATGGAATGACATCCCAGGGACATTTTATTGACTTGATTCTTATATGCTGTTTGAAATCCAAATGAAATATCAACAACTGATTCTTTCAAATTGTGCAAAGCATTACTTTTTTTCATTTGAAATTAGACACAATTGATAGAACATGAGCTCCATAAATGAATCACAGCTAGAAAATAACAGGTCCTTGATCCCAAAACTAAAGCCAAGAAAGAAAATGAAGTTTTGGAAAAGAACTCACTTAAATTCTTTCAGATGATATCTTTAGAAATTTCAGATAAAAAATATACATTCTAATATGTAAAAGGCATATTATCTTAAGCTTTTAGGATACACCGGTGCCATTACACCGGAAACGGATTCTGGCGACAGTTTCAACTATCCCAATGGAAATTAGGTTAGATACTTCCTTTCACAACTTCTTATCTTATATGAGGATAGGCATTGTAAGGATTAAGGTATGTTGTTTAAGAAGGACGCAACCTGGTAGCTCATTTTTCATGGATGTGGCTAAACATAAGAGAGTTTCCAGGCCAGATGATATATCAATCATCCCTTGCATCAACATCAAAAGTTACCATGCCATACACAAGCCATCCTAAAGAAAAAGAGTAGTTTCAGGGATCTGATTCGAAACCCACAGTAACAACATATAATCTCACAAACTGTTATTCCAACAGATATTGTTGCAACCAGATTATGCGAAATCCAGAAGTACAGCTTTCCTGTTCAGGTGCAGACACTTGAAATGTATTCTGCAAATGGAGGTGCATCTTGTAAATTTATCTAGATAGAAATTGATTTGGCATCATTTTCAGTTCTGTTTGAAATGAACTCTTCTTTCATGATATGATCTTCATTCTGAACCCTGGAAGTTTCCTCAACTATTTCTTCACTTGAACTTTGTTGAAATCCCAAAGTATTACTTATCTGGGGAGGGTATATTAAAGTTGGAAGTTCATATTGTTTTATGCACGTGTCAAGAGGCAAAGCAACATTATCTAGAACCCCCACTGTTCTTTCTCGACCAATCCCAAGTAATTCTTCCTCCTCGCTTCCTGGTTGACTATTCAAATCAATTTGGCCTTTACTGACTAAATAATCTTCTTTCACACCTTCATTATCCTTACAAGAAGCAAATAAGTTCAGATTTGAAGCCAATTTTACTTCATTTCCTGGATAATCATGACTTTTTGTAATCCCCTTCTTGCATACTGGAGCTGGAGTTTCCCACAAGAACTCATTCTCAAAGTCAGGATGCGCATCAGATTCCTTTCTCTCACCATTGTTGACATCTTTTTGCTCATTCAAAGAATTGTGCTTATTCCTTGCATTTTCTGCTTCTTTATTTTCTGCTTCTTTTCTGCGTCGCATCATAAGTGTCTTGAATCTACGTTTGACGGTAATACAAACATTGCAGGTGCAAGAAGGTTTATGTTTTGGTCCCATTCCACTGGGAGGCTGAATACAAACAATGCATGTGCATCCCAGTCTGTGTCGAGGGTGTTTTGTTGTGGGACTGACCAAGGAAGATGCAGTGGTTTTCTCTCCAAGAGTGACTGCATTGGCTGAAACATCCAGACCACAAGAATTCACTGGGTCTATATGGATATCAGAAACATTTTTCCTTTTTGTGCCTGTATCAATGGCGAAAGCAGAAAACAGATAATAATAGAAGTTGGATAAATTATACATACAATTCAGATGCATTTTCTAAATTATACCTATCCTATGAGTGCACGAAATCTCCACAGCATAAGCCTACAAATATATCAGACATCAAAGTTAGAAATTCAGCAGAAACTATACCTATACTTTGTTCAGGAAGTTTATCAAGATCTCCAAAGCTCACTTCACAAGGTGCAGATGAGAGAGCCCTGAAAACATGGACAGAACCCAAGTTAGAAGAAACTTTATAAGCTTTCTCAATAATATTCCTCATTTAGGGAGAATGGGAAAATAGTCTTAGAGTTCTATTCCTCAAATTGATAGTACCATTCCCCAAATTGACTATACCTTCTCAGTGATGTGTTGAAATGGTGGAATAGCATAAGGTATGAATTAACCAGAAATCAAACTTGTGATAAACTTGAAAAATGCTTTCTAGAAAGATGGTTCAAGCAAACCAGCTTATAAAAGAAGAATTAAATTATTAGAATTTCAAAAAAAGTAAAGCTAAAATGATAAGGTCTGAAATTAAACCAAAAAGGTGAAATTAATGAACATGAATAAGAAATTTGTAATTTTTTTGCAAAAGACATCTCTTCAAACATCTTGCAAGGGTTATTAAACTCGATAGCTTTGTTCTCTCCACTGATGTGCGGATATGTTGGAGGCCACAACCATTTCTTAGAAAAAAAATAAAAAATTAATGCAGATTATCATTACTTCTCTAATACAGCAATTACATGTGCAACGAGCAGATACTCTACCAACAAACTTGAAACTTTAAAAACTGTCATGAAACGAGAAAGTAATTCACTTTTTAATTTGCTTAAAGGACTATTTCTAGTACATTTATCTATATTTAACCCATCCTTTTTCCAAGTGTCGCAAACTAAAATGTAAGTCAACTTATCATATCTTCTCTTACATCAATGTAGTAACAATGCCCTGAATCATTGTAGATTCTTTCAGGATGTTTGACTTGGAAGCAAAGAAGTCTAAAGAGTAGATCATTCTCCATTAATGTTTGTAAATTGACCTATGTCATGGTTTGGCATATGAAATTCTTTTGGAGCACAGGGTATATGTATGGATTAAGTCACTGGGCAGTGTAAATGTTGCATTCAGATTAAGACACTACAAAAACTATAGCCATGTGGTAGTGACCTGCACTCAAATGTAGTGTAAGTTCAATAGAAATAGCATTTAAGAAGATAATCAAAGAACATCAAGAGAAGCTAGAAGTTGCGGACCAAAGATAATAGAAAAGAGAGAAGAGGCTTCCCTAGGGAAAAACTAGTCTAAAGGAGGATTGTAAACCTCAGCAAGTGGAAACTATGTATGAAACAGTGTTGATATGCAAACGGACATGGTGGCTTCCTTAGAGGGCCCCTTGTATATAGCACAGTAGTAAAACCCTAAGTTACAAACAGTTCAGAATATGAAGCTTTGAATCTAAATAATTGTAAGAGAATCGCATAATGAATTTCTCCTCTTCTAGAAGTTCTGCAACATGCTCCAAGCTGCAAAAAGTTAATAAGGTCCAGGAAAACATTAGTTAATGTCTCAATAATTTCATAGTTTGGAAATCTCTTTCAACATATAGCTTATTTAAAAAGATCCAAAGCTTGAAGTTTTGGTGGGCACAAATAACTTCATATTTACTTTACGCATCAAATTCTGATATTTGGAAACCATATCAATAAAATATACTGACATAATATAAGTTACACTCTTTTCATCAGTTAAGACCATCCAAAAGTTAAAACCCCACCATATGTATCTCTTAAACCCATGCATGGGCGTTGGCACTTATGCTTCAATAAATCAGTTTTCAGTGTTCAAGAAATGGACCATTACTTGCCACCATAATGAACAAGAAATTAAAATTGAAAAAACTACCTAGATCGCTTGGTATGAAAAGTTGTCCTCTTGCCAAAGATTGGAGGTTCCTACAAAATGGAACATGAAAAGAAGTCCTATAAGAAAGCTTGTTATACAAGGAAACCTTGATGTACATTCAATATCCCTCCCTTAAATTTGAAACAACTAGACTTCATCATCTTAAACTTTTTTAAACAACAAATAAAATATTATATTGATCAAAAAGACATTACAAAAAGAGGTCTATAAACAAAATTAGACCATCTTCATGAAGTAAGCTATCAGTAGATAGAAGTTTGAATTGCAAAGGAGTACTACTGAAGAAAACAAAAGGGCAAAGGAGTAAGAGCTTATGTTATCAACCAAGAGGATTTCCTAAATGAATTTGTAAGGATTATCACTCTTCTATCTGCTGATGAATAGCACAAGCTCAAAATAATAATATAATGATGATGATTAAAGTAGTAACATTAATGATAACAATAATAATAACGAAGCAATAACAATATAATAAAGAAGCACTTATATTATAAACTAAAAAATACTAGCAAAACTTCAAGATCTGAACAAAGGGGCCCCTACTTTCTCCTTGGGACAGGACAGCCATCTCAACCATCAAAAGCGTTCAAACCTTTAGGGTTTTGAAATCCTCCTCTCCCAAACTAACAAAATTTACTAATTCATATACAATCAGATATCAAACGTTTCACGATATAATTACATATAAATAATCTGTAACTCCTGATTTTCTTCTCATGTTTTCATATGGAACACTGTTTTACCATGTCTCATAGTGTGGGATGCAATTCTTAAAGCATGCAGCATAGATCCTTCCAAGGATACCTATTGCAACCACCATTTAAAAGGCATTGCACACCTTTCCCATGAAACAAAATCTGTGTTACCGGATTCGTACCCACAGGCCTCGAACCCGGTTCGGGTGCGAACCCGGTACGGGTTCGCCTGTGGGTACGCGCTGGGTACGCACAGGGTGCGTGCCCAGCCCTGTGCGTTGGCCCGGGTTTTTGATTGTTGGGTTTACTTCGATCTAAACCACAAAAATTCGAAACCCAATATTGCAGGTGAGTCGGGCTGCAATTTTGTCGTGAATTGACGCGTCTATCTCTCCCGGTCCAAATTCCTATCCATTCCCCGGCCCGGCCATGCCCTACGGGGCGATTGATCGAACGCCCTGCTTTCAATAACTCGCACTCATTCGGAAAAGGGGGAGGCGGAGGGGCTGCCGGAGGATGGAATAACGAGAGGCAATGTGTCTCATAAATTGAATTTTTAAACAGATTTTAATTTAGGTTTTGTTTTTATTTTCTAAATAAAATTTAATATCTTTATATTTTGGTTTTTTAAACTATGTTGATTTGTCTTCTTATTAATCTATTAAAATATAATATTTTGAATATTTAAATTAATTTTTTAATTATATTTATTGTTTAATATAAAAATTTAATATTTTAAAATATTCAAATTAGTTTTTTAATTATAATATATTTATTATTTATATATTTATTATTTCAATGTTTCATGAACTACATTTTGTAATTCAGTAATTTTATTTGAATATTTTTCAACTATCAATTGGCATTTAATATTTATCTTTGGCATTTGGCATTGATCAATGATCATATCATAGCGTTCAAACCTTTAGGGTTTTGAAATCCTCCTCTCCCAAACTAACAAAATTTACTAATTCATATACAATCAGATATCAAACGTTTCACGATATAATTACATATAAATAATCTGTAACTCCTGATTTTCTTCTCATGTTTTCATATGGAACACTGTTTTACCATGTCTCATAGTGTGGGATGCAATTCTTAAAGCATGCAGCATAGATCCTTCCAAGGATACCTATTGCAACCACCATTTAAAAGGCATTGCACACCTCTCCCATGAAACAAAATGTCTACTCAATTTTTCCATCATCTATCAAGATGTGTGCAATCAAACCATTTAAAACAAATGAGATAATTATGCAGTAATGTGAAAACAAGCGACTAAATCCAGACCAAAGTAGTGTGCATTGTTTACTGATCATCTTTTAGATAAATAAACAGTGGACCTAAACAATGAACAATACATACAGGATCTAACAAGTAAATAATAAATAATAAAAGCATAATATCTGTCATGTTCAACTTCAAAAAGAAAAGAAATGAACCAGCTAAGTTGATAGAAGTCTTGTAGTAGCTACCAAAAATCGTCATCAAAAGATTTTTCCTAGAAATGTCAATATTTTACAATGTAAATCACTTCCTCTCTGAAAAAGGAAAACAGAAGATTATTTAGGAAATAAAAGTATCCTCAATAAGAATAGAATAACAAGTCATAGTTCAGTAGCTGTGACTTCAGTGATAAAGACAAAGTATAATCACAATGAAGACCCGTGTTCAAACCTCACCCCAGGAACTGTGCATGCTCCAGATAATGCATACAAGCATTTTAAAGTATGTGCAGTAACACCCTCAGGAATGGGCCCATGTTTTTATACCATGCTTGAGGGATCCTATAATACTCACGGACCAACCAAAACATTTAAAATATAGATAGGAACAAGAGTTTGGGAGCGAGTCATCCATGCTGTCCAATTCTCAACTCTTTAGAAAAATCCATATAAAGAAAAAAATAGAAAGATAAAGATTTTTAACTAGAATTTAATTAAATCAAATATTTTTTGTCTTCAATTATTTAATTTTCTCAAAAAAATTTAATAATTTTGAAATAAATCTAATTTGTAAATGGATGGGATTTCTACTTTATTTTTTTTGTTTATACATTCATGATTTTGAAAATAGATATTTTGTGAACTGTTAGGGTTTCTAATTTATTTTAGTTGCTTTTAACAACATTTGACTTTCTAATGCATTTTTTATCTTAAATGTAATGGATGACAAGTTCCTAATTTTCCTAAGGAAACAACCATGTGTAATGTAACTTTCAAGCTTGTAATGGTGATTTACTTTAACATAAAATCTTTTTTTTATAAGCTTCTTGGTGTAGCTTGTAATGGTGATTTACTTTAAAACAAAATCTTTCTTTTTTTTATAAGCTTTTTGGTGTATCCTGGACTTTAAGATTTATTGTTTTCTTTAATCCTTTCCTTAAGAAATCCTAATAAGTTCATAAATTAGAAGCAAGCATCTGCAATTCTCACTCACTTGTGTTATCCTGATGATGGATCACATATTGTGATCTGAAACATTGATAAAAAAATCTGTTATGCAGTTTTCTCCAAAAGCTTTGTGCTCCTCTCAATTGTTAAATAAATGAATGTACTGCAAACTTCCAAATATTGATGCATTAGATGACCATAATGAGCCATACCTCATATTCTTCAAACTCATGCCCTTCAATGATGACAACACTTGGGACAGCCATTAAAGGAGGGCAAAACAAGTTTTGAGCTTCTTCCCATGTTACCTTCAACTCTAATGCATCTTCATTATCTATCCGCAACCTTTTGTTTTTAGTGCCAAGATTATGGCTCTGCAATTTATCCCCCAACAATATTGACTGGAAAATTTGCCTTTCTTTTGAATTACCTCCAACAACATCATTTTTAGACCATTTATGATCTGTATCTGAATCATTGAATGGACATATAAGCTCCTCCTTCAGTGAATCTGATTTTCGCTCCCTGGGATGAAGTAGGATCTCAGACAAATCAGTACTTGCAGACATGATATCATTTATTCCATGATCATAAAACTTGCTGGGATATGCTCCATTGCCAATTTTTGAAGTTTGACCTTCCTGTCAATGCAGTAGAGAACACAGAACACCACTCAAAATTGTGAAAAAATTTGATTTTATTTCTAAATTAAATTTACATCAAAGCACAGTTCTTTATATTATTTTCTGTATTTTTAAGTAGAAAATGTGAATTCTCAGTTATAATATGATTTTCAGTAACGTATCAAATAAACAAATATTTTAAATACGTGCATTTTAATCAGAGGACACCTTGGTTCTCTGCTTATTCATGTCTTTGTTAACCAGGGATTTCCTTTATAAATCAAGAAATGGTAAATTGTATTTCTCTATACTTGAGAAGTAAAACCTTATATTGACCACCAATCAAAATTTCTACATTATATGCATGCTCAAGATAAAAAATGTTTCCCTTTTATCAGCAATGAGGTGGTTAACAGAGTCATTTGAATATTTGTCAGTCACTATTTGAAGACTTGTTATATAAAACACGGTCAGTACACCATGGTTAATATTTGCATTTTGATCAGAGGACATCTTGGTTCTTGCGCTTATAAATATCCATCTTAACCAGCTATTATCTTTACAATCAAGAAATAGTGAATCTCAACTCCCCATACTTGAGAAGTAAAAACATTTATCGACTAGAAACCAAATTTTCTATATTGTGTTGTACCCATATGAATTTTTTTTTATTGTGCCCAATTGTAGGCTGACTTTCATCAAACCCATGTCATGATTAAAAATTTGTCTTGTTCTTCCATGTGATTTGTTGTTTCTTGTACATATCTTTACAAGATTAACAAACAAGATTTTGAACACCTTCATCTAAGATGGAGAATGGATCAGTTTTCCAATGATGAAGATAACAAGAAGCATTCATCAAGATCAGCATATGCCATGGAAGGGAAATGCTTCAAAACATATGATCTCAATATTGAGGTTATTAGAGAACTGTTAATGCCAAAAATTGGCAAGGTAACAGCCCTTTGTAGGAAACTCAGTTTATGGGGGACCTATTGCACTAAACTAAGTAACCTCCAGATTTTTAAAGAAGCCGGCTTCTTCTGTAATTGGTTTTTTGGAATGGGAAAATGAAGCAGATATAAAAGTAGAAGATCTAACTAAGGCAATGCGCTAGAATTTAGATAAAAGGCATGATACATCTATCTTTTGGATACGATCTAAGGGTCCGTTCAGCAATTTACTATATCGTAGAATGACAGAAAATAAAGATTGAAGAATGAACAACGCATTCAATGACATAAAATAATTTTCACACCCATTCACTAAAAAGAGGAGTCGAAAGACATGATCTAAACCAGTAAACTTTCATTAAAATTATAGAAGTTCTGCAAATGAACCATTCAAACAATAATGACACAGTATAAAGTTAATCAAATAGCTTAAGAAAAACAGAAAGGCCGAACAATGGCACAGTCTGTGAGTCTTTCTACAATAATCTAATAACAATAAAAACCCTGGTGTCTCTAAAATTTTGCAATTCTCGAACTCTCAGAACTCATGGAAATTTTAACCTAGAACCTCCAACCCCTCTTTGGAAGCAAAGAGCAGTATATATAGTGAGCATTCCCACTGCTTGGCGAGTAGTAACTGAAAAGATTTGGAATCCTGAGCAATGATGTAGCAGCAATGATTCCCCTCAACCGTTGCAACAAAAAAATATTTGGGCCATAACATTTGGTCACTCTCCATCCAAGTGCATCTCCTACAAATGATGGCAGTGGTCCCAGCAAAGTCTCGAGTAGACAAGTGTCACCACCCAGTATAGGCAGTTAGAACACGCGGCAGCACATCGAAGCCCATAGCTTGCTCCATCCTTCGTGTTGAAGAAGCATCCACAAGGAGACAGTTGACAACATAGCGCAGCTCGTGGTTCATTCTCCCCTCCCTTCGTTGAAAGATTGTGCTAGGGTGACACGTAGCAGCAATGATTACTATAGACGCTGCTTGTGGGGCCCGCCAAATCTTTACGTGAATGGGAGCTACATGGCACGAGAAAGTGAAGGGAAGCAGTTAAAAATAGCCCGCGGTGAAGACACGTGGGAACATAGCGGGGGCCGTTAGAAAAGCACAGGAGAGAATTCCTTCGAAGAGCGCTGAGCGGACACGTGGCGGAGGCGAGCGGTCGTTTATTAAAAAGGGTCGATGATGTTCATTTGAGGCATGGGCCGATACTTAGCAAAAACAAAACCCGAAGGGAGCGTGATGAATTTTATATTCACAAGAACATAGGTCAATCAGTGGAGAAATGATGATGACAAATCATAAGGCATAGAAGGGCTCAACTCTGAACAAAATCAAGTTTCCAATTTCAAGTTCAAAATTGCACACTAAGGAACATACTTGATAAGGCAAAATGAGATTCAATTCATAAAGAACAAATTTGCACCATGAAGTGCCCACCTAATAAGGGAGAAGGCAATATACTTTTCAAGTTCATGGAATGGCATTTTAAATCAAGTTTGTTGTCCCATTGTCACTTGCGCACCTCTATAAAGGGAATTGGTGTCAGACTTCAAACTCTAAAATCCCATTATTAGGTGCACACCTAATTAAAGGAATATTCAGAGATCAATGCAATGTCCCCTTCTCACACATAAAGTGCCACTAGACTCAAGGTGATAAAGAAGTGGTCATAAACATACTTTATATTATTTTATTAAGGAAAAATGTTTTTCAAAAAATGCAACAAAACAGCTAAATTGAGTTTTTTTAGAAAAAGCAACAAAAAGGTAAAAAAGTGTTTTTTGAAAAAGTAGCGAAAAAACTATCAAGGGAGGTTGGATCTTGAGAAGAAGGGTTATTGAGTTATTTTTCATTTTCTCTTGTTCTCTAAGTAAGAACACAGTTCTTCATATTTCTTGAGGATGAAACCCCTCTTGACATACCAATTTCAAGGACAAAAAACTTCCTAGCTATATTTGGTGATTTCATCCTAAAGTCAACTGTGCTACAAAGTTGAGTTTGATTTCTAGCTGCTATTTCAATGGAGATTTATGTGTTTTGACATGTTTTTGGTGTGCAAGGGTTTATGATGCAGATTCAAGAATTTTTTATGGTTTTTTGACAGTTTCCTTGGAGGCCATACTTCATACCTTAGTGTTGAGCTATACCAATCAGCCTAACCCAGCCGCACCTTGTTGAATCAGATTTGGTGTGTTTAATATTGTTTATCTACTTTTTGGAGTTTCTTCCTAGTGTTCCTTCCTGGTTGTATAGGCTTAAAGGAGACTTTGGTGATTTACATGAGTTTTCTCTGAGTTGCTACCTGTTGTACCAGTAGCCATTATACCCTATTTGGACCTGCAACAATAATTATGTCTCATTGTTGGAATATTGCCATTGATGTCAGAGGGGCATGTTTGGTAAGGTATAAAATAAGGCAATGTAGAGGTGTGAGAGGCAAGTAAGAATTGAATATTATTTGAATATTGAGCAGATTTAAAGAAGACCAAAAGGGCAGAAAGCATGAAGAATATTTCTGATTCTTATTGAAGAACATATGCAGATCTATATGGGATATATGTGCAAGTTTATTTGAAGAACATGAGCATATATTGTGAAGAGTTTATGATCAGATTTATGGAGGATTTTTATCATATGTATAAAGTTTTTATGAGTATATCTGAGTTTACTAAACAGACATCAAGGCAGAAATATATGTGAAGAAGTTGTGATCAGATTTGTAAGTGAAATTAGAACAGATCTTAAGGCAGAAATACAAAGGAGAGCATTGCACTATTTGAGATTAAATTTGTGAAGGAAGAACATCACATTATAGTGATGAATTTGTTAAGGAAGAACATCACATTACAGTGATCAGATTTGTTGTAGTTGGCCAGGAGTGATTATATTGTTCTAGTGAGCCAATTATAGTAAATAAATAAATTCTAATGTCCACAGCAAGTATTCTTAATTATATGTTGTTATCGAGACTTAAGTCCCCAACCATTTTGATTAATTGTAATGGGCAGTTCCCAATAGCTGGTGTTCCAAACCACCATTGGCAACTATATGTGTCTTATTCGATTTGTATTGGGGACAGCACAAATGATTGTACACTGTAATTATTGCCATTAATGAATGAGAATACCATTGTTCTATGCATATTATGCGTTCATGAGTATTGACTATGTATGTTTTGTAAGTTATTTTCTCGTTTACTCTATTAATAAGTCAAGTCATTCATGTGAGTAAATATTTGGCATCGTTGCCGATACGAATCTACGTACACATCACAAAGAGGGGATAATGGCGTCATAATGGGTCAACCAGCTAAAGAGCTAGTACAAGAAAATGAAGACAAAGAAGACGAGATGATGGAGGATCTCGTGAATCTGTGGAATATTTTGGTGAAGGATCTGTATGGAGGGAGGCTCTCAGGTGAGAGGTCCTTCCGGTAGTCATTTGGGACAACCTGAGTGTCAACCCGAAGGTTGACC
This sequence comes from Sequoia sempervirens, assembly GCA_007258455.2. Classification (NCBI taxonomy): domain Eukaryota; kingdom Viridiplantae; phylum Streptophyta; class Pinopsida; order Cupressales; family Cupressaceae; genus Sequoia; species Sequoia sempervirens. The sequence goes on from VDFB02297547.1 coordinate 13,944, forward strand.
ACCTTCTCAACAGATTGTTGAGATTGCTCACACGTCACTTCATCATACTCCAAGATCTTCAAGCCAACGAAGACCGAGAGCAAAGGCGACAACAAATACTACAGCAGTATGAAGAGAGAAACAAAAGGAAGGAGGAAGAACGCGACATCAGTCGTAGGCATACTCCTAGAAATTAATGCCTATACGACCAAACAAAGGTAAGAGCCAAGTTCCATGCAGCCAAGAATCATTTGAAGAATGAGTGTGAAGATCACTAAGACTAAGAGAACAAGAAGACCGACGAAGAAGATTAAAACAAATCGTCAAAGAAACAAACCAGAACCTTGCCGAAATAAACCAAGAGACCTTGCTGAAATAAACCAAAACCTTGTCAAAGAAACAAACCAAGTTACTTTTGGGCAACCATTCGTAGTAGACGAAGAACATAAAGACTCTGAAAATGAATTAATGAAGGAGCCATCCATATCGGGAGAGGAACCGGGAATTGGAGCATCCGAACCAAAGAACCTTGGACAGAGGTAGTATAAGAATGACCCCCAAGATACCTAGAGTGCAAAGGACACTAAGAGTGGACATGTGGAGGACTCTTAAGTGGTTGTGAGTGCAAGAGAGGCACCAGAACATGTCGAGAGAAACAATCCAATCAAATCCAACACATAGGGAGGACATCAAGGAAGGAAGATGGAAACTCCACTAGCCAGTCTGAGTGTCGAGAGGCAGACTACCAAAATTGACACGAAACAAGTCAGAAGATCTAGTACGACATTGTCAGTGTAATGTCCCAAATTTTTGAGTCAGCATAAATTATTAATTTAAGTTGTCAAAAGGTTTAATTGAAAAGGACAGCCTAAATTAATAGAGCATAAGTAACTAAGTTAAAAAGTTTAAATAAATAAATTAAGTTACTTTTGAGAGGAATTCTCAATAAAAAGAATAAAAAGTGAAGAATTTAGAAGACGAGAATTCAAGAAGACACACAAGGAGTTACAAAAGAGAAAAGAATAAAAGTTTTGGGAATTCATTTGCAGGCAAGCTTGGTTGAGTGTGGATTTGGAGAAGCTTGGCTTTCTCGAAACTTGGGGACGAAAACCCTCATATTTTTAGAATTGGATAAAAAACCAATTCTTGTACTGGTGGAGTCACACAGATTTCGCAATTGGTTTTAACATTTGGAGATTGTCGAATTTGTGAAGTCTTTAAGAAGACAAATTTTGAATTTAGAGGTTTGAATTCAATTTCAGTTTCAGCTATATTACTGCAGTTGTAGTTGAGTTCAGGAAATTGAAGACTGGCATTGATTTATGATTGGATAATGATTTGTACCTGGAAAATTGTCATGTAACTCCTGAGTGGTGTGCAATTAATAAGTTTCCAGAACTGGTTGCTAACACAAAGCAACAGTTGCATATGCGAAGGCAAAAGGGGTGATGCCAATATCAGGAAATGACACCATTATTTCTGTATTTCAATTCACTCATATCTACTAGTGGAGAATCAAAACAAAAAAACGAAGTTGAGCTCTCAGGGTGGAAAATTGAATAATGTAATTCAATGAATGACTTTTGGAAGCATTACAGAGGAAGAAATTCATACGAGATTCCTATCTGGAAGAGTTCAATCTGGGAGCAAGGCATAACAAAGGGAGTCGAAGCTTTGAGGAAATGAATATGGGAAGATTGAATTAGCTGATACTAAAGGGAATTAAGTCGAAGGAAATTTAAAAGTTCCTTGCAGATAACTTTCCTGAAGCCGACTTTCCTTTAAAATTCGTCTGAGTTTAACGTGGTGGTTGTCGCATATTATCAAGGAGATGCAGCATGATATTGGGAGCTCTATTATATTTGATGCTTTAAAGAATCGATAGTTCTTGTAACTGTAGCTTCGACAAAGGAGTAATTCTTATAAAGAAGAATTGAAGTCTTTCATGAATCGTGGGAAATTTTGAGCATTCAATTAGAGCCGCCTCATACATTTAGATGTTGCTATTAAAGAATTGTGGAATATTATTATTTTCCAATTCATTATCGAGCAACATGAGTTTATGAAGCTTTGCGTACATTCTTAAAACCGTCTCTTTTGGATAGCTAACGCCAATGTAAGGAGACGAGAGTTTACGGGAGTATTTTGGAAGAGGACGTCGAAACAAATAAATTATCGCAAGGCATAGGTGAAGAGGTAGCGCTAATTAAAGTCATGTCGGGAGCTACTTAAGAAGTTTGTCGTCATTATATGCGACTCAGCTATTTCGAAGGTAGCCGAAATATATTCCAAACCCGTAAAGGAGGCATTTCAGAATATGAGTCATCAAGCTTATATTGAGTGATTAAAAGATAGATGGCGGGTGTGTGGTTGTGGGACATCGCTATAATTCCTGGAAAAACGTGGCTAGCAGTGGCTTTCAAATCTAAACGTTACCAGATGAGCATTCTATTAGCGCCACCAAATCATAAGATGTGACGGGCAAGATTTGGGAGTGTGGATTTTAAAAGTAATATCGGGAGCTGCTTAAAAAGTCGGTTAGTAATATCTTAAGTTTCCTGGACGCATATGGTAAAGAGGAAGATGTAAGTCGTGTTTACTTGGGACGATTGGTGACCATTTAACAGTTTGGAACCTTTGTGCCTACCGCGGATATATTTGAAAGGGTTTTATTTAAAGTAGCGGGTTCCCTATACTGCGGATGAGAAATACTATTGAGGTAAATGCGAAGTCTGAGTTTTGAAGTATGGGCGACTATCAAATCATTATAAAAAACAGTTACAAAGCGTGGTGAGTTGAATGTCATTAGCAGGTCAGAGTTTTAAATTATCATTGTATATTCTCTCATTAGCATATGAATATTTCTATCAAATCTATTGGAGTTATTTTTGCAAATTCTTCTATAAGTGGTCTTGCATTATGTTCTATGTTTGTATTGCCATGAAATGGGAACTTGGAAAGTATGTTTCTGAAATGGTCAGTTGTTAAATGGATGATTTGAAAGATTGTGTCAAGTAACATTTGCAATCCAGTGAAAACAAACACAACAACCTATTGGTCATTTGTTTACGAAATGCCTGAATAGTCTGATTGGCAAAATTCGAAAAAAAATTGTATGCAAACTGGGGTAGAACATTACAAGACATGTGAAACTATATGGATAGCAGATGGACAGGAAGACATATACTACTGGTTGAGAGTGTTTTCAGCAGCTCTCATAGGCATAGCAATAGACTTGAACACAGAACTAGAAGCAGCACAGAAAGCCACAAGGGGAGCACTAAAAAGAGCATTCCAAGAAGAATTCAAGCTTCTGAGAGATGATAACAAGATAGTAGCTGAAATATACAGTACTAAATAGGGAAAACATGATAATGTACAAGCTTACAATCATAGGCTCAAAGAGTTGTTGGTAAAATTGGAGAATCAGCTAGCAAACGAAACAAAGAAGTGTTGGTTCATTGAAGGATTGATTCCCTTGTTGTGAAAGAAAATGAAGGTGGTACCTCCATCCTCGTATGTTGATGCTTACAATCGGGCAACGGACATTTAGAGCAAGAGTAAAACATCCTCTCGAGGGAAAAGGACAGATGACAACAAGAGTACGGAGGAGAGTAGTGATGAAGAATCAAAAACCATACAAGCCCTCAAACGAGACATGATGAGGATGATGAAAGAAATGAAGGTGGAAAAGGAGAATTCCAAATAATTCCAAAGAATTGTGGTGTATCGAATGCAATACAAAAGGTCATACCAAGGCAAATTGCCCAAAGAAGCTATTTTGTGACATCTACCAAGCTATGGGACACTCCATCAAGGAGTGCCCATACAATCTGAATACAAGAAGCCCACAAGTGCTCTTCGCACAAGGGGAACAGTCAACCCCTCTAACCACACCACCGAAACCCCATAACAATACCAATGCGTCCCCTGGAGGATACTGTAACAACAGAAGAGGCACCAACAATGGACCGAGAAGCAAAATACAGTACGATACCAAAGGGAGACCTATGATACAATGTCAGAAGTGCAATGAATGGGGTCACTTCACGAGGGAATGCCAAAATAATCAAAGTATGGAGGAAGATTATGCAAATGATCTGGACCAAGCGATCATGAAGATATTGACTGCACGAAGCAGAAAGGTATAAATATGCTCGAGGTGGACAACGAGGAGGTTTTGGCAATTAGCAAAGCACCGACAAAGAAAGCTATTTATCCAAACCCTTGTACGGAGAAAGAAAGACTCTGAGAAGCTAGGGCAGAAGTAGAAGAGGTGATGGTCAAAGAATGGAGAACCTCCAACAAAGTAACTAGTACGTCGTTGCAATCAGAATCAGAGAAGAACATAGTACAACAGGTGCTACATACAACTGTACCTATCAAGGTGACAAACCTTCTATAAATGATGCCACAACTGAGAGTAGCAATCACCAATGTCGTCGAAGACAATCAAACTTGTCAAGAAGGTCCAAGCGAGAGTACAACATAGTCGTCAGAAGAACAAGCCACAAACCCAATGCTACTCGCAGTAAACATCGAAAGGAAGTCTTCCATCGTACAGATGGAAATCATGGGGAGGAAACTCTCAACACCATCGTCAACGAAGGCTCGGGAATGAATGTACTACCAAACAAAACTTGGAAGTGTCTGGGGAAGCCAAAATCTCTGACCCTCAACATTCCACCCGGTAGGCGTTGATCAACACAGCATCAAACCAATTAGTACACTAATGGCACAAAAAGTAACAATTGGCACACAACAATTCTTTCAAAACTTTGTCGTCATCCCACTACAGAAGACGATGTACGATGCATTACTCAGGAGAGGGTGGCTAATAGCTGCCAAAGCGGACCACAATTGTAAGCGGAACACATTCTCAATCAAAAGCAACAGGAGAAAGTACATCATTGATCTAAAGAACCAAGTCATGATGGCATCCTCTGGAACAGAATCTAATAGAGGAGAACCAAATGTAGACAAAGGAAGAAAGGCTATGGAGCCAAATGAAAAAGGCATACTTGACCTCTAGAGCAAATGGAAGAGTATGAGGTGTTCCACCCGAAATGTAACATGCTACGGGTCGGAGAAATGGAAGAAGAAGAAGATAAGGGTACAACCAGCCAGATATTTCCAACTAAGTACGGAGAATATAAAGGAGTAGCGGAACTAGATGATACGCTAGCCCACAAGTTTGAACGTGACAAATTAATCAAGTATGAGGAACCAAAGATGAAAAAGGTGAATTTGGGAGAGGAAGACAAACCGAAGACAATCTTGGTTGGTGATGACTGGGACCCCATACTAAAGGCAACAGCATTCAAGATATTCTTGGAGCACAAAGATGCATTCACCTGGACATGCAAAGACCTCAAGAGAATACCACCAGAATTGTGTGTACACAAAATCCCTCTTGTACCGGGAGCACAACCCGTACAAAAGAGACCCTACAAAATGAATAAGAACTACGCCACCAAGGTACAAGATGAGATTGAAAAAATGTTGGAAGCGGGCATCATTTTCAAAGTGGAAGTCACTGATTGGGTATCACCAATCATCATTTCATTGAAAAAGGAATCTAAACAGATTCGGATATGTGTAGACTTCCAAAGTTTAAATGCAGTAACAATCAAAGACCCCTTTCCAATCCCCTTCACCGACTACATTTGTGAGGGAAGGACACTGCATCGGACTTGTGAAGGAAAGAAATACATCATTTAAAGTCAGATTTGTGAAGCAAAAGGTATCTACATTCAAATCTTTTGAAGACAAATCATCCATTAAAGGATTCATAGGTTGGTGCCTATCAAAATAAGAGATTGGCGTCTCTTACTAAGTTAGTGCTCAGTTGTGGGGATTGGTGTCTCCAGTGGGTTGGTGCCTACAAAAGAAGATTTGTAAGAGAAGTAAGTTGGTGCTTAAAAGAAGATATATATATACAAAGCAATATTTTGCCATGGTTTTCTCCCACAAGGGTTTCCACGTAAATCGTGTGTTCGTCATCTATTCTTAATTGCTAGATCTTGCATGTGTGTCATTGTTGCAGATGATTAAGTTTTGAAGTATTATTGATGCGGTTGATTAAGTTGTGAAAAGTCAAAGATTGTTGTTATACTGATTTCCCCCCCACCTCTTAGTATAACTAAGTGCTCTTCACTCATAAGTCCGTAAAATACCTTTTTAGTTTTTTTCCACAATTCCCAAAAGATATTTTATATTTGTGTTTTGACAATCTCTTTTCTTTTGTTTTCAGATTTGAAAAAAAATTTAAATAACAAATATTATCCACATTTATTTATATTTGAACAAATAATTCATATTGTATAAGTAATCCACTCAACTAAGTTCAAATAATATTAAATGCACCTGGTATTGTTGGCTGAATTAGTTAGCTGACATAAAAAAGACAATTAAACCTTTTTTTACAGCTGAAGGAAAGATGGTGTCCCTCCTTGTGAAGGCTGCCAAGTGTCAAGGAGACTTTTGATGGTGCTGATTGCTAAAATCACAAATAAATAATCTACAATTTATTTGTGTAAAGCCAAAGTCTTTAAATTGCTCTAAATGGAGGGTCCCATGCCTTGCCTATATCCCATTATTTAACTTTTCCAAGGGTTGGCAGCTGGAAAAGATAGTGGATGCAGCAAAGAAAACACAATGAATAAATTTAATAGTGCTCAATAGCTGATAGATGATCTCCCACTTTTATTGCTTTTGGAATTCTTCATTGCCTTCAACGTATAGTACGGTAGAGTAGCCAAGAGTATGTCAGCAAATGAATTAAATATGCAACCCCGTTGTGATGGTATGGCAGCCTCAAATCTTAAACAAATTCCTCAGCAGCTTAGACTCCCTTTTGGGAAGGATCTTTGACTTCATTTGACTCCTATTTAATTCCACGTAACCCTTCATAAGTCCCCACAAGATGTACAGTGGTCTGAAAAAGGAGAGAAACTTCTACTTTATGGGTTGCCTTCTACTTTATGGGTTGCAATTCATCCCTAGAGGCTGCGTTTGACTTTTTGAGGTAGCAGTTGGTTATAAATAACTTTGCAAAGGCTGTGCTGGGTTTTTCTTTATTGCCACGGCTCCCTTTAATATTCATAAGATGGTACGACACACAAGGTACAACTGAAGTAAATGCTTCAGCAATTAAAATAAATATATATCTAATTTATTTCATTTACCTCAAATATTCATTCTGATTATTTCTCTAATTCTTACTCCTGTGAAAATAATTTGTCTTGCCTGCAAGACTTCACAAATTGATTTACAATCGCACCTATAAATCATTTCTGTGCAAACTGAAACCCTGAATGGATTTCACTGTATCAGCTAGGGAGGGTCTTTCACCACTGAACCCAATCTTCGCCGTAGGGTTTTCGTCCTAGGCTGTGCTTGAACAATCCTATTCAATTTTCAAAACTATGGTATTCAGAAAATAACAAATATCCAGTCTGCTCAAATGAGCCCCCTGCAGACTTCTTTTATAATCCTCAGAACATCCTGAAAGTTTTATTTATTAAATTCACTTTTTAAATATTTATTCGTTTTCCTCATAAAGTGACTTTATAATATTTTATTTTATTTTTATTTGAGTCACTTTAATAAACAATTAATTAATTAAATATAAATGTCCCAAATATTATTTCAGGACAACTTAATATTTAATTAATTAAATTAAACTTCGAGATGGCCGATCGGAAAACAGGGACATTACAAATTCTGATCTTCGTCGATACTAAGGAGAAATAAGTATGTTTTTAGTAGTGTTTCAGTTTGGTTGTGTTGTTGTGCATCCAAGTAGTGGATACAATTGTGTGGGTGGTGTTTCTAATGTGTCATCAGTAGTGTATTAGTCTGATTTTTGTGACAGCAATGTTCTGATCAGCATATATTCATCTTTGTTTGGCATTGCAGAATTCCTTTGACCATTGTGAGCTTATATTCCTTTGTTATACGATTTTATGAACTAATTCATTATATTGCAGTAGTGTTTATTTATGATCAAACCTAATATTACAGTTGATTACAACAATTTCTTATCTTTATCATATTCTAATGCATTTCCTCACTACTTTGTAAACTTTAGATGGTAATACCATCTGAGGGTTATTATTTTCATGCATTTCATATTGTAAGATTGGTCGGTTTACTGCCAATCATTATAACATTATCATAGAACCTGTTTTGGTAGTGAACAAGCTAGCATTATCAACCATTTTGGTATGAATCAAGCTTAGAAATTCTTCCAATGGCTTGCATTGCATTCACACAATCCGCTGAAGAGGTGTCGATTAGGCCAACTTAGCCACCTACATATTCTGGTCAGCGAGTCATCTTCTTGCATATATCATAGATAGTGGAGTGGTCAAAGCACTGTATGCTCTCATCTTGCCCACTCCGAGATCTAGGCGATCAAAAAGTGTGGAAGCATTGCATATACATTTCTATATTGCAAAAAAAGAAAAATAAGTAGGGTGGGTTGTTACAATCAAAAATCAAAATCCTTTTACAAGTGTGCACCTTTGTAAAGGAATTTTATTTCCAATTTTGAAAATAGATTTGCACTATCAAGTGTGTACCTTTGTAAAGGAAGAGAGGTAAAAAAATTTTAAGAGAATTTGCATAAATAGGGGTGCATCTATATGCAAGAATGCTACTTTCAAAAAAAATGATCAAATTCACATTGTTAGGTAAATGCCTAACAAGGGAAGTCTGAAAACACAAAGTTAAATTCAGATTTGCTTATATAGGTGCACACCATTCTAAGGCAAATCTAGCATTTCAAATCAAAGCCTAAAAACACACATATAGGAGCACACTCATAAAAGCAAAATGCCATTTCAATTTCAAGTTCACACCTCCGTAGAGAGGAATGCATTTGATTTTTCAAGGATGGATTTGTGCTTGATATAGGTCAACTAGTAGTTGTTAAAAAGTGCAAGTTTATCAATGGAGGTGCATATCTGAGAAAGGTTGACCAACAGTTTCAAAATAACAACAAAATTGTTATAAATATTGTCAAGACCCAACAATAGGGCAATATCATCTACAAACTAGGGACTCACAAGCTCAAACTCATCAAGTTTAATCCCTCTAATTTGAGGAGCAATAAAATCAGTCTTCAAGATATATTGTATTGCATCAGCAGCAATAACAAATAGCGTAGGGCTAATGGGCAACCTTGCCTTATTGATCTCTAAATCATAATTGACTCAATAAACACTCCATTAATGTCAATTTGAGTGAAGGCACCACAAAAAGCACTTTGACCCATTTGCAAAATATGTGATGAAAGCCAAAAGCTTCCAACATAGTGAAAACAAATACCTACTCAATTTTATCATATGCCTTTTCCAAATCCAGTAACACCACACCAACCTTTTGCTGAGAATGCTTAGCCCAATTCATACTTTCCAAATTGGTAATTAAATTTTCTAAAATATATTTTCCCTTTATAAATCCTATTTGATTGACAAAATTAATTTTCACCAGGATATTTGTCAACCTTTGAGCAAGCAGCTTGGAGAAAATTTTATATGAAGAGTTCAACAAAGCAATCGACCTCCAATTTTTTATCAAGGTCTTATCCCCCTCCTTAGGCAATAACTTAACTAACCATTTGTTTATAATAGGCCTAAGCGTTCCTTTATCAAAAGCTTCTTCATACACATCCAGGAGGTCATAAGCAACCCAATCACCATTCTTCTTACAGAACCCAATAGGGATACCATCAAATCCAAGGGACTTCCAAAATTCGAAAGAGTTGATAGCTCTAATAATTTCTTCCTTATCTATGCTTTTACTAAGCTCCTCTCTATCACAGTAATCAAACTTCAACGGGATAATTCTCTTAATAAAAGCTCTAGCAGCAAGAGTGCAGATGCCTTCTTCGGATGAGAATAAATTTCTGTTAAAGCTCTGAAATGCTTTCCCAATCTTAATTTGGTCATCAGATAAATCCTTCCCTATGTAATATGCTGCCCTGTTTGCCTTGTTTTTTTGTGTTTTGGTTTGTTTGATATTGAGAAAGATAAAGGAGATATGCCAAATAATATTTCATAACAATAATGAACAGAAAAATAATAGATTTGCAACAAGAAATAACTCAGGAAATTTCACAGTTTTCCAAATACAAAGAGCAGAAAATTCCAGATTTGTTTTACAATCAGAATATTGAGTTTTTCTCAATTACAACAGCAACCCAGTTCATAAAATACCACTACATATTTAAATCCAACATACCCAGAAAAATTTGGCAACTCTGTCAAAGAGCTATAGTTGCAACCAGCAAACTGGAACCCTCAATTTGGAATGCCATAACCAAGAAATGCTTCTGCTGTTGACGAGACTGAAATACCAAGCAATATTAACCCTAAGCGCCACCTCCAGGCCAAACTAACAGCTACGAATCTCCACTAGAAGCTCCCAAATTCCACGTCACACCTAGAATGGTACGGGTAGCTGCAAGGATGGTACGGCCAGCAATGGAAACCCAAACAGCAAACAAACTATCACAAAACTCCTCCAATCTGCCACTATAAGCCTGATATGCAATAGTCTCCATAAACTAAAATAGAAACTTCAAAAACCAGCAAACTCTAAATAAAACTCTAAGCCTGATATGCAATAGTCTCCTTAAACTGAAATAGAAACTTCAAAAACTAGCAAACTCTAAATAAAACTCTAAGCTTGATATGCAATAGTCTCCTTAAACTGAAATAGAAACTTCAAAAACCAGCAAACTCTAAATAAAACTCCAAGCAAGGCGTCCAGCACCAAGAGTTTGCAATCTAACTAGAATACCTGCAAATTTGTCTCTAAAGAGACTTTTACAAATTTGTTGAATCCAACTATGAATGCACTCTGAAATATCTGTAAGAAATCTCCAACAAATACCAGCCAAAGTAGATCTTTCACTATTGTAGCCAGTCTTCTTCAAAAGGGTTTTCGTCCTCAGGAAGACTGAGACGGAACAAGTCCAAATCTCCAGAACCACGCAAGGTTTTCTGGGAGAGAAATATCAGAAAATAATAAACTCCACATAACCAAATGAGATCTCATAACCTTCTTTTATACTTTTATCGCCGAACTCTCCATAAGCTTCTATTTAAAAAAAAAAAAAAAAATTAATTTAAACTCCCCTTTAGCTCCAAAAAAGAACTTTTATTAAAATAATGATAATTGGCACGCAAGGTCTCCGTTTAATACATCCATGATCTAAAACATTTCATCTCGGTTCCAACAAGCTATAACACTAAGGTGCCCCCTTAAATATTTTAATTAAAATAACAACCTTAGAGAATTTAATTAAATATAGCTCATTAATACATCCAAATTACAAAAACGATCGAAATGCATCGAAATCGAAAATTGACTGCGCAGGAGTGATTTTGATGATGAAAGATGATGAACGAACCTGACCAAGTGACTTACTATAAATAGACACTCCCTCCAAGAATCTTGGACCCAAACTGAAAGCCAAAAATAACATATGAAAGCATCATAAAACTCCTCTAAACCAACTGAGCTCACTGGTAACATCAAATTACCCCTCTGATCAGGCAGACACAAACCCAAAAAGTCATCTCCAATTGCAAAGCAAGAGAACTGTTGTGACCTTTTCACACATCGCCCCATTGCAAATGGGGACCCTTTGTTTTTGCTTTCTGAGTTTTTTCCTTGGCGTCGCAATTGATATTTACCATGTTTCTTTACAATGACGAGTTAAAGTTTTGAAGGGTCACCCAAGCTAAGTTGAAATATCAAGCCTGAAACTGCGCATAAACGTCATATAAGTGTTTAGCAGACCTTGCAGACAAGGATCACCTGTGCTTTCGCCCAATTCTAACACTTCCTATTTTTTAGGGATTTTGTTTTTTTGCTTTTTGCTTTTTTCGTTTTTGGCACTTTTGAACCATTTGGCAAGATCAAATGAAAGTCCGCCCAGCAGTTGAAGGTGGAATGGAATGGATCATGCAAAGTCCAACCTGCACATGGAAAGGCCTTCTTGAAGTCCGCCCAGACCTTGAGATTGAATGGAAAGAAGTCAAGAAAGTCTGCCCTTGAGAATGGCAAGACTTCTCCAAAGTCCGCCCCTCACTCTTGAGCACATGGAAATGTTTCTTCAAAGTCCGCCTTGGTTTGATAGCATATGGAAGTCTCCTTGGAAAGTCCGCCCTTGGCAAGTGGAAAGAATTTCTTCAAGTCCACCCAGCATATGGCAAGATTTCTTGGAAGTCCGCCCAGCCTAGCAAGAGGAAAAAGTGATAAATTTTTGGCTAAGTATGGACAAGAGGAAAGGTAGAAAGAAAATCTGCCCAAGGAAGAAATGATTAAATTTTTGGCTAAGTATAAGATGAAAGGGGAGTAAACACATGAAAAGTCCGCCTAGACCTTGTATGGGAATAGAGAAGGCTTTGCCAAGTCCGACTTATGGAGAACATGGTAAAGAAAGATGAAAGTTTGCCTAGCAAAATTTGTCTAAGGCATAGAACATCCAAAGGGGAAAATTGTGAAATGGCTTGGACATGGGTAAAGTCCACCCAAGAGAGATGGCATAACTCTATGCCAAGTCCGCCACATAAAGGAATGCACAACACAATGGAAAGTCTACCTAGCATGAAGAATGGGACTGGAAATCCATCCAAGCCTTGGATAGGTAATTGGGAAAGATGATGAAAAGTCCACCAAGCCTTAGAGATGAGGAAATGAAACATGGAAAATCATCTCCAAAGTCCGCCTTGGGGAGGTGATAAAGAAAGAAATTAGCTAAGTGTGCCTTGCATCATGTCAAGAAACACTAAAAGTCTGCCATGCTTCAAAAGAGAGAATATGGAAGACTTGATAAGAGGTCCGACCTCAAGAAAGAGACATGGAGAATTTGACATGAAGTCCGCCAACACTTGAAGTTGAATGGAAATAGTCTCATAAAGTCCGCTTTGGATTAGGAAAGAGAAGAATAAATGATGAATGGAAAAACATTAAAAAGTCTGCCATCTCCCCAAAGACCTTGGCATGAAGCCTAGCAAGTCCGCCTAGAGAGAGAAAGAAGAGAAATATAAATTAGAAAATATTTCTTGAAATCTGCCTAGAGAGAGGTAGATAAATGGCAAGGTGGAAAGTAAATAAGATAGAGATAAGATGAAAATAAATGACAAAAGTCTTGAAAGTTTGCCATGGAGATAAAAATAAATGGAACTAGTCTCAGAGAGTTCGACTTGTAGAGAGAGAGTATGGCAAATCAATGAAAAGTCCAATTTCAGGAGATAGAAATGGAGAGTTCAACATGAAATATGCCTATGCCAAGAAGGAAAATGGAAAAGAACTCATCAAGTCCGCCTGGAGGGAATGGTGAAAAGGTCACCAAGTCCGTTGGAGGAAGATTGGAAAAGAATCAAGCAAGTTCGACTTTAGGAGAGAGAATGTGGAAAAATCTTTATAAAGTCAAGCAAGTTCGCCAAGAGGAGAAGTAATGAGGAAATGAATAAAATCCTTGTCCAAGGATGGAATTTCTCTTACATAGCCAGATTCAGAACTGAAGACAAATCCACCGGCGAATTTCATTTGAGCACAAAAATGGCCAGAATCTTGAAGGTGTTACAAAATGAAATTGAATAGCCAAAATTTGGCTAAGTATGGGAAATTCTTCACAGAGAAAGTTCCAATTTCCTCCATTGTGGCGAAAATACAGGGGAGTTCCTCTCCAAATTCAAGGAACTTCAAGGAATTCCAAAGCAATCAGGGAAAAAAACAACTTCAAGTTCAGACGCCTGCACAAAGGCGAGACTTTCAATACGGGTAAGAAGAAGAAGCCAAAGTCATCCAAGATCAAAGCACTAAGGGCAAAGTCATCGGCAAGGAAAATATTCTAAGGAACAAGACCAGAGTGACGAAGGAAGACATCCAACAAGCTGAGGTGGCACCTCGTCATCTTCCAACCAATCAAATTATTCCAAATCAACATGCAATAACTTTCTATTTTACTGTTGGTTCATATTTAGCAAAAAGGGAAAGTGTCCTCGAACATAATTTTCTCATTGGTCGAAGAGTAGTTAGTTGCAACAAACCCTAATTAGGGTTTTATTTTGTAATCTTGGCCGTAGATCCTAAATCAATCTTGGCCATTGAATTGTAATTGGGGAGCCTATAAATTGAGCTCACCTCTCATTTGTAAAGCATGGGAGCATGTTGCAAAACATGTTGAGATAAGTAATTGTTGTGTATGACTACCAAAGTAATAAGTAATGCATGCATTGTTTTGATGGTGATTGCTTCTCTTATTTTGGAGTTGGCATGGTTCTTGCCCCTCATCATAGTTTAGGTTTTATTTCATGTATGTTAGAAGAATGCAAGATCTGATAAGTATTGATTTATGGTGAATCTTCCGCTCATACTTTCTTTGAACGAATGATTTTCGTTCAATGCGTAAAGTTAGCCTGAGCTTACTTTGTGGATGCTTAACTTCTGTCTGGATAAATATTGTTCAATTTGATGGTAGTTATTCATGACGTGAAAATTATAAGCACACTCCCTTGAAGATTGCAACCACTTCGTGTAGTTGTCGTTGAGCATGGCGAAGCAAAGTGTGGTTACTAGTTTCACCAAGTCAATACTGTCTCTTGAATTCTTAGGAAGTAGATTAGGAATTCTAAACCCTTATCTCCTTTTTTCAGTTTATTTGATCCAAGACCCAAAAAATAGAGCTTCATTTCCTAAACCTTCATTGTGAATTGAACCAGCCTAACATAAGTCCCTTTGTATAACCAACATATCACAACGACCATTGAGCTTATCCACACGTCAAGACCTGACATAAGGAACCTTGGAATCGCCATATGATCTTCTCGCAATCTTAGCATACGCGGTGGTTTTTCAAGAGAGGATAGGGTGTCTTTGGGCATTTTATTCTGATGTTTGGTGTGTCATAAAACATGCATCAACAAGAACCCTAAAATGGGGACATTACACCCTACCAAGATGGGACCAATTTTCTTCCTATTTTGTCTAGCTTTAAGAATATTGAAAAAATATTTAGTCCCGTTCTCTCCTTTTTTTAAGCCAAGTAAGCCTAGATCTAACCTTGGCACCGTTATTTTTAAGGCTCTGCAAGCATCTTAATTGGTGCTTAGTCTCTTTCAATTTTTTGTGGACAATGTTTTTTAATTTGTCATGTTGAATGTTATATTCTAACTCAAGCAATCTCTCAAGAATATTCTCTTCCCTCCTCCTAGCAAGCGCCTTTTTCTTTGCCACAACCTTCTAGACTTCTTTCCAGGTAGAAGTTGTTTTTTCCATCTTTCAATGGCCGAATAACAATAGAGGCACTTGTTAATCATTCTCACACTAATGATACCAATCGTACATTCTTTATATTTTAACAATAGAACATGCAATTTAAACTAGTTTTTTTTGCACTGAGAATTAGTATTGCATCTTTAAACTTAATCAAGGATTCAATAGGAGAATGATATAACATCGTGGAAGGTATTACTTTTACTAGGTACTCATCTACCACCTTAGAGAAATCAAAGGAGTCCACATTAACATACATTTTGTCATGCCTCGAATACACTCTTACCAAGAACTTGACTTTTACACCAGGTAAACCAAATCTTCTTCTTGGAGTTTTTAATTTTTTCAAGTGGATCCTTGATATTGGGATTTTTTTCATTTTGGAAAAAAAAATAGCCCATTGCCTTTCCAAAGGACCTTCTTACCTCCTTCCTTATCCTCCTTGTACTCAACCATATTGATGTCCTCCAAAAGTATCCAAGGTACTTTAGGGAGATATTGTGCCATCCAATTCCACAACAGGGTTCTCTCTTTATAATCATTGGAGGTATAAATAGAACAAGACAAAAGTCAAATCCCTCTTTTCTCAAAATAACCCAAAGAGCCCTATCACAAGGCGAAACTCCTCTATCAGCCACCATTGACGCCAAGGAGTCTCTTAAAAGGATGGGAGTACCACCTTTTCCTTTCACATGATTGGTAAAGAAAAAAAATAGAGTTCCTCCAACAAACTTTAAAACATGCTCCAACTGAAAAATAAATGGCCTTTGTTTCTTGAATACACAAACAATCCATATTAGGCTTCTTGTTACAAAAAGACAACATATATTTTCTATCTAGGGACTTGTTGATGCATGTTTTATGACACACCAAACATCAGAATAAAATGCCCAAAGACACCCTATCCTCTCTTGAAAAACCACCGCGTATGCTAAGATTGCGAGAAGATCATATGACGATTCCAAGGTTCCTCATGTCAGGTCTTGATGTGTCGATAAGCTCAATGGTCGTTGTGATATGTTGGTTATACAAAGGGACTTATGCTAGGCTAGTTCAATTCACAATGAAGGTTTAGGCAATGAAGCTCTATTGTTTGGGTCTTGGATCAAATAAAATGAAAAAAGGAGATAAGGGTTTAGAATTCCTAATCTACTTCCTAAGAATTCAAGAGACAATATTGACTTGGTGAAACTAGTAACCACGCTTTGCTTCGCCACGCTCAACGACAACTACACAAAGTGAGTGCAATCTTCAAGGGAGTGTGCTTATAATTTTCACGTCATGAATAACTACCATCAAATTGAACAATATTTATCCAGACAGAAGTTAAGCATCCACAAAGTAAGCTCAGGCTAACTTTACGCATTGAACGAAAATCATTCGTTCAAAGAAAGTATGAGCGGAAGATTCACCATAAATCAATACTTATCAGATCTTGCATTCTTCTAACATACATGAAATAAAACCTAAACTATGATGAGGGGCAAGAACCATGCCAACTCCAAAATAAGAGAAGCAATCACCATCAAAACAATGCATGCATTACTTATTACTTTGGCAGTCATACACAACAATTACTTATCTCAACATGTTTTGCAACATGCTCCCATGCTTTACAAATGAAGGGTGAGCTCAATTTATAGGCTCCCCAATTACAATTCAATGGCCAAGATTGATTTAGGATCTACGGCCGAGATTACAAAATAAAACCCTAATTAGGGTTTGTTGCAACTAACTACTCTTCGACCAATGAGAAAATTACGTTCGAGGACACTTGTCCTTTTTGCTAAATATGAACCAACAGTAAAATAGAAAGTTATTGCATGTTGATTTGGAATAATTTGATTGGTTGGAAGATGACGAGGCTCCACCTCAGCTTGTTGGATGTCTACCTTCGTCACTCTGGTCTTGTTCCTTAGAATATTTTCCTTGCCGATGACTCTGTCCTTTGTGCTTTGATCTTGGATGACTTTGGCTTCTTCTTCTTACCCGTATTGAAAGTCTCGCCTTGGTGCAGGCGTCTGAACTTGAAGTTCTTTTCTTCCCTGATTGCTTTGGAATTCCTTGAAGTTCCTTGAATTTGGAGAGGAACTCCCCTGTACTTTCGCCACAATGGAGGAAATTGGAACTTTCTCTGTGAAGAATTTCCCATACTTAGCCAAATTTTGGCTATTCAATTTCATTTTGTAACACCTTCAAGATTCTGGCCATTTTTGTGCTCAAATGAACTTCGCCGATGGATTTGTCTTCAGTTCTGAATCTGGCTATGTAAGACAAATTCCATCCTTGGACAAGGATTTTATTCATTTCCTCATTACTTCTCTTGGCGAACTTGTTTGACTTTATAAAGATTTTTCCACATTCTCTCTCCTAAAGTCGAACTTGCTTGATTCTTTTCCAATCTTCCTCCAACAGACTTGGTGACCTTTTCACCATTCCTTCCAAGCGGACTTGATGAGTTCTTTTCCATTTTCCTTCTTGGCATAGGCATATTTCATGTTGAACTCTCCATTTCTATCTCCTGAAATTGGACTTCTCATTGATTTGCCATACTCTCTCTCTACAAGTCGAACTCTCTGAGACTTGTTCCATTTATTTTTATCTCCATGGCAAACTTTCAAGACCTTTGTCATTTATTTTCATCTTATCTCTATCTTATTTACTTTCCACCTTGCCATTTATCTACCTCTCTCTAGGCAGATTTCAAGAAATATTTTCTAATTTATATCTCTTCTTTCTCTCTCTAGGCGGACTTGCTAGGCTTCATGCCAAGGTCTTTGGGGAGATGGTGGATTTTTCAATGGTTTTCCATTCATAATTTATTCTTCTCTTTCCTAATCCAAAGTGGACTTTATGAGACTATTTCCATTCAACTTCAAGGGTTGGCGGACTTCATGTCAAATTCTCCATGTCTCTTTCTTGAGGTCGGACCTCTTATCAAGTCTTCCATATTCTCTCTTTTGAAGCATGGCAGACTTTTAGTGTTTCTTGACATGATGCAAGGCACACTTAGCTAATTTCTTTCTTTATCACCTCCCCAAGGCGGACTTTGGAGATGATTTTCCATGTTTCATTTCCTCATCTCTAAGGCTTGGTGGACTTTTCATCATCTTTCCCAATTACCTATCCAAGGCTTGGATGGATTTCCATTCCCATTCTTCATGCTAGGTGGACTTTCCATTGTGTTGTGCATTCCTTTATGTGGCGGACTTGGCATAGAGTTATGCCATCTCTCTTGGGTGGACTTTACCCATGTCCAAGCCATTTCACAATTTTCCCCTTTGGATGTTCTATGCCTTAGACAAATTTTGCTAGGCAAACTTTCATCTTTCTTCACCATGTTCTCCATAAGTCGGACTTGGCAAAGCCTTCTCTATTCCCATACAAGGTCTAGGCGGACTTTTCATGTGTTTACTCCCCTTTCATCTTATACTTAGCCAAAAATTTAATCATTTCTTCCTTGGGCGGACTTTCTTTCTACCTTTCCTCTTGTCCATACTTAGCCAAAAAATTCTAACTTTTTCCTCCTGCTAGGCTGGGCGGACTTCCAAGAAATCTTGCCATATGTTGGGTGGACTTGAAGAAATTCTTTCCACTTGCCAAGGGCGGACTTTCCAAGGAGACTTCCATATGCTATCAAACCAAGGCGGACTTTGAAGAAACATTTTCATGTGCTCAAGAGTGAGGGGCGGACTTTGGAGAAGTCTTGCCATTCTCAAGGGCGGACTTTCCTGACTTCTTTCCATTCAATCTCAAGGTCTGGGCGGACTTCAAGAAGGCCTTTCCATGTGCAGGTCGGACTTTGCATGATCCATTCCATTCCACCTTCAACTGCTGGGCGGACTTTCATTTGATCTTGCCATGTCTCTGGACATTTTCTGAGATTTTTCACTGTTTTTTCATGCTTTTCATCAGATTTTGATTGCTTTTCATCAGATTTTTTATTGCTTTTGTGCCTTTCATCTGATTTTTTCCAGATTTTTGATTTGAAGGACCTGCTTTTTGATTGATTTTCTGATTTTACAATGGCCTTTTGCATGCTTTTTACTTGCTTTTTTAGATTTTGGGTGAGTTTTGCATGCTTTTCAGTCTACAGATAGAAATTTTGACTCCTTGATCGATGGGGACCTTGGCACTTGCGAAAAATAGAAAGTTGCTAAAAATAGAAAAAGCGAAAAAGCAACTTTCTAAAAATAGTAAATTCCCAAATGGTCCAAAAGTGCCAAAAACGAAAAAAACAAAAAGCAAAAAAGCAAAATCCCTAAAATATAGGAAGTGTCAGAATTGAGCGAAAGCACAGGCGATCCTCGTCTGCAAGGTCTTCTAAACACTTCTATGACGTTTATGCGCAGTTTCAGGCTTGATATTTCGACTTGGCTTGGGTGACCCTTCAAAACTTTAATTCCTCATTGTAAAGAAACATGGTAAATAGGACTCTAATCCTTTGACATTCTTATATAATGTATACTCATTTAGAAGGAGAAGCAGCACCAAGCTTCTGATTTTTATATAATCTAGGGAAACATTTTGGAGCCCTTTCCTCGTTACCTTTTTTATTAATATTTTTCCCTCCAACCTCTTGTTCAAGCAATTGCCTTTTCTTGCTTTCCTCTCTTGGAGATTTATCACCTATCTCCTTAGCCTCTTATATAAAGAGAGGGTTGTTGTGTTCCAAAACAACTTTTTCCCTTTTGAGTTAAGGTCTTGGAGATTTTTACCCCTGACTGACTCCTTGGCTCCATCTAGATTTTGCATTATAGGAGAGGCCTCGAGAAATTTACACGCCCCTTGAGCTCTTATTTTCTCAAGGGCCAACTTTTGAGAATTCTTTAAATTTCAGTGTTACAAGACTCGGACTCGACAAGCCAATTTTTGGCTCAGACTTGAACTCAGAGCCTAGACTCAATGCAAACTCGGCAACTAGAAAAAACCAAGAAATTCAAAGATTTTTAAGGATTTAAAACTTGTTTCATGCACCCTTTAATAAATAAACCTTAAAGACACAATAAAATCATCAAATAAAAATTACTATGATCCCATACACAAACATAAGTCGATCACATAAGTATAAACGCAAATTTTAGCGAAAGGAAATAACACATTTAGATGTATAAATATTGTCAAATGTATACAAAACTCACGGAATACAAAATCCATAGCATCAAAACAAATATCAAAAATAAAAATATAAGTCTATGGCTTAGAGGAGCTTGCATTACTCATCCCAACATCACAACAATTCATGCACTAGTGTCCAAGATAGGTCCTAGATGATGATGTAGCCATGATATTTGCTTGTGTCTCAATGATTGGTGTGTACATTCAAGTGAGGAATTTATTATTAAAATTTTATTGAAGCCTTCAAGACTACATGTTTTGTTGTCAAGCTCATTAACAAATAGGAACGGTTAAGTAAAAAGATAAATGGTTATGTTCTAGTTTGACTTTAGCTAGCATACTAATAGATGGGATTGTTCTATGTGTTTCTGTAATGTCCCCATTTTGGCCATACGCTCTTCTTTGACTGATAGCCTATTTCCGGAAATCCGTAGGTTGATCAAAAGTGAAATTAGGGTTTCCTTGTTTGGAGGTTTGTGGCATTTCTAGGTATTTACTATTTTTAGTAAATACTAATTTTTTAACCCGATGGTTAGGTTGTCGACTTTCATTAAGTCTTGCTTCATTTCGGTTACGCTTTACTGTTGGTTTGGGGTAAACTTACTATTTTTGGCGTTGGCTATTTTAGTAAGTCTAATTTTTGGCGATTAATAGAATGGCCAGTTCAACTCAAAGTCATCTTATCCATGGAGTCTGGTTGGCTTTGGGTTTGGTTTTCTCCTTGGGTGAGTTTAGGACTTAGTCAATTTTCATGTCTTGAAGTTGTACTATGCCTAGGCTTGATGACTTCAAGTTGTTTTAAAAGAAGGGGACATAAAAGTCAAGTGAGCATTTAATTATTTAATAAATGCTTTATTGTTGCAATGATATTTAATAAATGTTTATTGTTGCAATATGAAATGGATGCCTGAAGGGGAAGTTAAATGATATTTTATTATTTCAAAAAGTAAAAGGCAAAAAGGTGGCGTCCTTTTTGGAAATTGAAGTGATTCAACTTCTTGGAATTTGAAGAGTTCTTGTTGCTTCATTTGCCAACAAAAGCTTATATATTGCTGCTGTTTGAAGAGCTGATTATCCAATGTTTATGCTAATGTTATGCTGTCAAAATGACAACTTGTTTAATACTTCGAGGGATGCTTACCTCCTAGTTCCAATCCAATTTCGTGTTTGAAAGACAACACCTAGTTGGTCTTATTGCTGCTTCTCAATCAGACTAGCAGATTGTGCTTCAAAGTTGGTGAATTTTGGTGAGAATTTCAGTTTTAATGTTGCTGATGTATACACAGCTGAAGGTGTTTTTCATTTACAGCTTTTGATGTGAATTTATTTTGGTTATGGGTATTTGATCCTTGCAATTCTATGCTAATAGCGATCATATTTGGAGAATTTCAGAATTTAATTCCAAGTATTTGATTTTTAGCAAGAGAAATCGCCCCTCTTGAGGGCCGTACCATCTTGAGAGTGCTTTGGGATTCGTGCAAAATAATATCATGAGTTTTGATGCAGTTTTGTGGTTTGAGTTTGGGCGCCTATCCTCCAAAGAGACTTTGCATTTCGTTTCATTCAATTCAGAGGTATATTGAAGGAGTTGTGATCATTTTTATGAGTTTGCTGTTTGCTGATAGACATTTCCAGATTGCAGAT
Organism: Sequoia sempervirens; assembly: GCA_007258455.2. Lineage (NCBI taxonomy): Eukaryota > Viridiplantae > Streptophyta > Pinopsida > Cupressales > Cupressaceae > Sequoia > Sequoia sempervirens. The sequence goes on from VDFB02297547.1 coordinate 35,982, forward strand.
TTTTATATCAGACTTGTTAGTTTTTGATATAATGCTGGTTTGAGTTTCAATTCTTCATCTTATATCATTGTAAATGTTAGAGGAAGTGATACTCTAACTGTTTAATGTTCTTGGAAGATTATCTATTCTATTTGCAGCTGTTCTTATTCTTTGTAAAGCTAGTTAGTAGTACTAACAGCTCTTCCTTTACTTGTTGCAATTTTATATCTGTTTTACACTCCCACAATTGAGTGGTTGAGTTTTAGAATAAACTTATATCTTGTTTGTAATTTCCCCCCACGTTATAAGTGGTTGTGTGGACAGTATTCCCCCCACGTTAATAAGTGGAAGAGTGGATTTAAAGGCTGGCTTGCTGCCTAATAATTGTTGTAAACTCACCCACTGAATAAGTGGAGTATTCCCACCACTCTGTGGATGCCCGCCGCAGCGGATGAATTGTTTTAATTGTAATCTTTTCCCCCCACTGTTTGGTGGTAGTGAGGAAATGCTTTTCATGGCTGGTTATCCGCCTATCAGTTTCTAGTTTTCAAATTCAACACTCCGTCATATGTTAGCACCTCGCCCTCAGTGGGATCTTGAGTGCACATTCTTGACGTTGAGTAGTTTTCATTTCAAGTTCAGATTTCTATTTGGAGCTAATGCTAACCGAGTTGATTAAGTGCTGGTTATGTGTGTTAATTCATCGAAAAAAATTGGTTAGCATATTTCAGTTTCCTATGTATGGCATGATTGATACATTTTTTGCATTATGAAAGTGGCATTTCTTGCCAACTATGACTTAACTTGTATTCAACAATACAAGACTGTAGCATGCCAACTTTACCTATGGCCGTCCTTGCATACTAAACAAGTTGTTCAATGCATGAAACAAGATAATCCTTGATTATTGCTTTGATTGTGAAAGATGCAGAGATTTGCAACAGAGGATATGTATTTTGTAGGTTTTATGATCATGATTCATCATTGGCCTATTACATACTTACACCTATAGTTTGATGGGGGTTTGGAGGAAACACCCCAACGGGGTCGAGGGGCAGCGCACCTCACAAGGGTCTAGGGGTAGCGCCCCCAACGAGGTCAAGGGGCAACGCCCCTTGTGGGTGTCTGGGGGCAGCACCCCCAGCAGGGTCGAGGGGCAATGCAAACCTTCATAGCACACACCATTTTCATATTTTTTGTAAATCCTAGATGGGCATGTCATAAACCAAACAAGCATTGAAAGATTGTAATTATTTTTATAAGAAATTAATTAAAATGGTCGAGTTTGGTGGTTGAGACTCGCTAGTTTTGGCGAGTCTGGCAAGTACCCGACTGTCAAGTCTATCAAACTCGCCCAGGCTCACCCGCCTCGAGACTCGTGAGTACTTGCCAAGTTTAGGCGAGTCTGGTAACTATGGTTCTTTTTGATAATTCTTTTAGAAGTTTCATGGGGGACGCTTATCCCCCCTTTGGCCTGTTTTGCAAGGATAACCTCATACTCCCCTTCTCCTATACGAGAGAATTTTTGGCCATTATCAATGGTTTTAAAACCATTTTTGTGTTCAATAATTGAGCTATGAATTTCAATTTCAACACATTTTTCATTGTTTTCATTATTGGTGTGTGAAACTTTATCCACATCTATATTAACATTATGCCTTCCCTACTCACCAGGATTTATACTATCATTTTTATTTACAAGGTCTTGACATTTTTGGAAGCCTTGGGAAGTCCTTTCTTTGATGTTCATTCTTTTTATAGACAAAACAAGCATTAAGACCTAAACATTCAAACTGCAAAAAACCACCATTTTATCCAAGTTAATTTCAAGAATTTCAGAATTTTCAACACTGGGTTTGACAAAATTAAGAACCCTAGCATTAAGATGGCAAAGAGTAACCCTCGTTTCTTCGGTCTGACCTCACTTAGTGGTTTCTTTCCTTCTTGGTAGAACGAATCATTTGAACAATGCTATTTAAAGATAACATCATTGGAAGCTACCAAAAGCAGTTGGATAATTGCAAAATAAGCTTTCAAAAATTCTCAAACAGATCAAAAAACCATACACCATTTAACAAAGTATGAATAAGTTCCCCAAAAATAAAGTTCTAGCATTTGACATCCGCAAGAATCAAATAAATAATCAAACAAATCACTTATGATATACATAATTATCTCAAGCTTAATATTTTCCGACTCCCTTAAGACATTTTTTTATAAACTTCTTCATTAGCTTCTGATTATGTTATGATGTCAAACCTGGGCATTGGAATTTGAAGCCTTTCTAAGGCCCATGATTATCTTTTCTTCCAGTTCGAGCTGACTGAAGTTCACTAAGTGACAAATCCAAGTAAAAGATAATGAGCATTACAACATTCATCAATTACAAAATGCTAGTACAACATAAGTTAATAATGTACAGAGGCAAACTCATACCCAGAGGAGAAAAATCATAAGCATTGATTTCTTTGAACAGTAACCAAACACTCTTACCAACAAATCAAAAATTTTAAGCTGCTTGTATGCAATTGCAATGGATTCTGGGCAGCAAAAACATGGTAAGTAATAGTATTTATATTAGCTTATTTTTGTTACAATCAGTTGATTTTATGAAAGAGACAAATTAGAATCGTATTTAAGCATGCACCCATTCTGCAGTATAATATTCAATTATTTTGAGGAAAAACTTCAAACAATTGTAGTTAAAAGCTCATCCTATTACTATATGAAAGCTTATTGATCATATTTTATTAGAATTCTGTCGTTCCAAATACCAGAAATAATAAGAAAGAGGCATCTATGTTTTGTCCTACATTATACTTCTGATTGAACGAAACCTCTCTTTTATAACAATTTATATAAAACATGCACAGTAAAAACCAAGCCACTAGGTTTAATTACAAAGTGGCAGAGGCACTGGCATGGTAGATTGTCTATGGAAACATTATTTGTCTGCAATTCTCCCAAAGACATTTCACATGGTTCACTAAGAGGAAAGATGAAAACTGCACAGCAAAAAAATTAGACCAGGTGATTATCTCTGAGAATTGGCAGAATCCTAACATTCATATAAATGCTGATGTCAGTGACTCCATTCTGTCCGATCACCAGTCTATTCTTCTTGGCTTTCATAAAGTTAACAGAACCCTAAAAAAGTAGCAATTCAGACTTGAGACAATGGATGACACAGCCTGTATTCACACACAGTATCATAAAATGGGGTAAGGAAGCTGAAAATATTCAAGGCTATACCATATCTAATTCATGCAGAAATTGTAAGTCTAGATGGATATACAGCCATGACACTAAAAATCCCCTTCATTTCTTGCATTGTTATTTCTAATGTAATATGTGCAGTTCTCCCAAATTTAGTATTTGTAATTTGTTCTAGAAGGCTTGTCAACAGAACTAGTTTCAATTACTTTCAGTTATCAGCTTGCAATCTAGAAGGCTTGCTGCTAGAATAAATATTTCATCATTCCAGATTTTGTAAAGGAATGCAACATTGAGTTTTACAGCTTACTGCCAACAAATTTTTTACTATAATATCATTCTAACCCCTTTCAACATATGCTCTCATGTTGCCCACATTTGGATCTTGGTAATCAAAAGGTATTGAGGTTTTATGCTTGTTCGTTGTAAAAGTGAAAAAAAAAACAAAACAATTTGTGACATTACAATCTTTTGTTTAGTTACAACTATTTGCAATGCCTTCAAGGCGAAAATGAGCTTGACAACATGTACTGCCAGCACAAAGTACCTGCAATACATTATCTGCACCATAAACATGTTGTTCTTACACATACAACAATTAAATTTGAGTAAACCGAAGGTATGAATGAGAGCCAACCCCTCTCCGATGTGTTTGGATGTAATATCCCTTGCTACTTCTGATCTAAATTTTTCCCCTCAAGGAATATCATAAGGGTTACTGTTGTGACCTTTTTCACACATCGCCCCATTCAAGATGGGGACCCCTAATTTTTGCTCCATTCTGGTCATTTTGGCTTTGGTTTTTGGTCTCTCTCTCTCTCTCTGTCTCTTTTCTGATGGTCTACTTTCTGGGGACGTTCCCGTCTGCAAGCTTCAACATGAATTTGGCCAAGTCTGAAATTATGGTTTGAGTCTTTCCAGCCAATTTGAAGTCAAACGAGGTGAATAACTTGAAATTTGAGCTTAACGTTCTTGTCAGTCTGCTTCCAGCAGGCTTCCGGCAAATTTTCATCAGATTCTGAGGTACTTACTATTTTTAGTAAGTGTGAAATTCAAGGCAATTTGCCAGCTATTTTGAGATTCCGATCATCACCTGCGCATTGATGTCAATGGTGCTTGCATGCCAAATCTGGCCAACGAACAACTTACTATTTTTAGCGGTCACGGCTTAGGCACGAATTCGGAGTCAGTCTGATTTTTCTTTGCATATGCAGATATTCCATACGGGTTTTCGAGACCTTAGCGATGATGTAACATGCAAGACAAAGGCGACCACTTTCAAGATTGACCTAGCCAGGGCTATTTTTAGGGTTTACATGTCGAGGTTTCTTTTGCATGTCGAATGATTCTGATGGGTTTTGAGAACTTCGCGATGGTGTGACATGCAAATGTGATTCTCACTTTCGATGAGAACTTGCTATTTTTAGCGAGGTGTGTCCGTGCCGCCACCGGCATTTGAGAATCCGCGAGCTGATCACAATGTCGCGAAAGCGAAGGCAAAGCGAGATCATTTGTCGCATGCAATGCAAATTAGGGTTTCGACTTGAGCCTATCAGTTCTTGAGGCCTCTGGTGAAATTTCAAGTCAAGCAGACACTTACTATTTATAGTAAGTCAAATTGAAGCGATGCTAAAAAGTAAAATCGATTGCATGCGTGGTTAACCAAGCGAATTCGTGGTGAGGATACGCCTCATTCAAATTTCAACTTAATCGGAGCAGTGGAGCTATCAGAAACATGAGGTTACTATTTATAGTAAACCACCTTCAGAAGCGGGCTAAAAATAGCAAGTCAGCTAAAAACGGCAGTGTTGACAGGTCAATGAAGCTATGAGGATGCTACGTTCAAAATTTCAAGTTGATCTGAGTTTCAGAAGTGCAAAAATGAGAAGGCTTACTATAAATAGTAGGGCACGTAAGCTGGCGAAAGATGATGAAAATTTGTCTAAGTCTGGAACTTCATCCAGTAGGCATAAGGAAATGCGCCCAGCTAGTAAGGAGGCATAAAAAATTCTAAGTATGGAGTTTCATCCTTCACCAGAGGTAAAATGAGCCCAAAGCTGGAGTGGTCAAAGAAAAGTCAACATGTTACATCCTCCACACATGCCAAAATGCGCCCTCAAGGAAAAGCTGGAGCTCAAAAAATTTCTAAGTATAAAAAAATATCCTCCTCCACTAGTAAAATGCGCCCAAGTTCAACAGGGAGGAGTTGGCAAGCAAAGTCAAAAGGGTCAACATTTTTTCATACAGCAGGGGGTACAAAATGCGCCCAAAGGAGAGAGAGGTCAAAGTAGTCAAGCAAATTTGTCCTCCTCCTTAGGCAAAATGCGACCAAAGCATGCCATATGAAGACAAAATCTAGGAAGCTGAAAAGTCATCCTTCTCATCCTCCAAAATGCGCCCATGCAGCTAAGAAGTCAACAAGTCAGCGAATTTTCATCCTCCTATAGGCATCAAATGCGCCCATGTTGAGGTGTAAAAAGTAAGTGGTGGTGGTAAGTAAGGTGAAATGTGGTTGAAAATGCCTCAAGGCGTGGTCAATGCTTGATAAACACTAGGCGTTACCCTCCTTCATCCACAAAATGCGCCTAAAGTGGAGAGTGTTTGAGGATTTTGCTAGGCGTGGTGAAAGGTGATGAAAATTGGGCGTTATTTTTTAAATTTTCCTCCATCACATGCTAAATGCACTCAACGTGGTGGATGTTGGAAAGTTTTAAGGCGTGTGTGTTGGGCGCCTAAAGCCTAAAGGTGTGTTGCATAGGCGTGATTTTCTCTCAAGTGCTAGGCATTGAAGGTGATGGGAGTTATAAGGTGTTAGAAATTTCCTAGGGCATGTTAAGTGTGAAAATAAAATGCTAAGTGTATTATGCGCCTAGAGTGTGGAGTGAAGTGTGAAGTTAAAACAAACTTCCTAGGCATTGAAAATGCAATATGTTGAAAATATTTCTCTAAGGCGTTGGAAGTGGAGTCTTCTAGCAAGTGTAAAATGTGCCTAAGATGTTAAGTGAAAATATTGCTAAGGCATTGGAGCTCCAAAAATATTTTTCAAGTGTGTAGTGAAATACGAAGTGGTGGCTAGAAAATAAAATGTGCCAGGCATCTCTGTGAATAAAATTTTCTAAGTGAAGTTGGTATTTTCACAGGCAAAGTGGATCGAGCTGGATATAAAATTTCCAAGGCAAATTTCAAAAAAAAAAATGCCTAAGTCTGGAGAGGTGGTGAAGTGTTAGAAAATCTTTCAAAGGTGATGAGTTGCCACAGGTGAAGTCAGTGACTGCCAGCTTCACGAGGTTAATAAAAAATTTCCAAGTCAGAGCAAAATTCTCAGAGGGGATCAAAGAACGAGAATAAATTTGATGAGAGAATATTTTCTAAAGTTCCAAAATTCAAGAAAATTAAATGAACCCGTTCGTTGTGCACCCATGGGTTCGATGCGTTCTGGAGAAAATTTTCTTCTGGGTATTGAAGTTTATCGATGAGGAGTTGATTTTAAGGTCTTCCACAGCTTGCCGAGGATTCTGGGATGAAGATTTTAAGTGGGCACCAGGTTGATGATTTTCCTAAGGGAAAATTTGAAAATTTTCTAAGGCAAGTGTGAAGAAAATGTGTTTTCAAGGTGAGATCCTCCAGGCGATGAATTTGAGAGAAACTGCCTAGGTGAATTTGCTTAAACCCTTCGTAAAGATAGTCTTCCAGAGCCGGAGTTGAATAAAATCGAGGTTATCAGAGCTCCAGCAGGTGAAATGAATTTCTCAAAGATGAAGTTTGTCTAAGGCATGAACTTGAACACGAAGTTGGCTAGTGGAGGCAACAAATCCTTGGAGATCAAAACTTGGTAAGTAAGTTGAGTTTATGTTGTGATGTGTCCTAATACCCTTCCCCTTGCTTGTTTTGCAGGAGGAACGTCGGGGTCAAACGATGATGACTTAGTGTGATGACTTGAAGTGATGAAGCACGATGATATTACAACCTCGAAGGAAGAAAGTTGCAAGAAAATGGCTAAGTGTTGAAGAAATATTTTCAAGGCTCAAGATGAAAAAGAAGGATGAAGACCCTCAAGTGGAAGAAGCCAAAGAACAACGCCAAGCAAGAAGATCAAGAATAATGTGAACGCATCTACAAATGGAATCTTCTAGAAGGATGATGGTGGACATTATGGCGCATTTATTACCCCACTCTCCTTTGTGGCGGTTTTTAGGGCGAATCTTGTTTAGGGCTGAGGTGGCGCGATTCTGGCCACTCTTTTGATTGTAACCCTAGCAGTCTTTTGGGACTTGGCTAGCTATATAAAGGGGGAGTCCCCCTCATTTGTAAGGCATTAGAAAATTAGAATTAGATTAGACATTGGAGTAGTAGACATTGAGAGAGTATTAGAGTTAGTAGTGTAGCATTGTAGAGCATTTTTGCATAATTTGGAGAAGAGAGAAAGTTTTCCCTTTGAAAACTTTTGAGGAGATTGTTGTGTAACACATTTTATGATAATAGATCTTTTCATTGATGATGGAATTCGTCTTGTCATGAAATGCTAGCAAGGTTTCTTCTTCCTTTCGTATCCAAGTAGCTTAAATTCATGCAAGTAGCTTATTTTGGTGTGTGGTGTTTTATTGAGATAGCTTCGCTTTATTCCATACCACTAGCGGCTTGTTGATGATAAGTTCGCCTTGTGTGGTCGACTGGAGATTGTTTAACTTCGGTTGTGGTTTACATACTTATATGCGTCGTTCTGATGGTGTATGTATGTTAAATTATAACTTGAACATCTTTTGCTGTTTCCCTTGAAGATTGCACCGATTTTACTGAGGCTGTCCGATGGAGGCTAGGTGAAATCTGGTTGAAATCTATTGAAACGAAACCCCACATATCCTGCATTTAGAATAGAATATAAATTTCTTAGGCCTTATACCCTTTATTTTCCGCACATTTCCGATTAGTATTAGGAATCCCGTGCTCACCTGCCAAATCATTCGAATTACATGAAAACCCTTAGTTCGCTGTCTGCTGTCAACTGCCGAACAATTGTGTAAGTCCCCTTGACATACCAGCAATATCACATCAAGCCAAACTGAGCCTATTCGCACTTAAGGAACCTTGGAGTTGAAAGCATGATCTTACTCGCAATCTTAGCATGCTGAATACTTTGTTCAAGAGAGGATAGAGCGTCTGTTGGGAGACTTTATTCTGTGTTGGTGCGGTCTCAAAAACCACGTCAACAGTTACCAAAATGCAAAACAAAGATCTTGGCTACTATGACCTTCTAACACTTTAGGATTTTTCACTTAAAGGAGAGCGAATAGACCAAAATGTCAATGTTCACACTTCTTAAACCACTGTAGAAATTCCTTACCAAATCTGGCCTAAGTTTACTTCGAGGAATATTGTCAAACATTTTCCCAACAACCCCTTAACTTGCTGATTTGTAATTTTCAGTTTGCTTGCTAGTCTTCCAACGGTTTCAAATAAGTTTAATTGCTTGCAAAACAACACTACGATGTCTAGGCAAAGATCTATGATAACAATGCAATTCTTTTTGTCTTTATGAATGCAATTCATGAACATCTACATAAGAAATGTGCACCTACAGCCAAGTAGCATTTTTACAAACGCTTGGCATACATACTAATATGCTGATTATAAAAGATGCAAACTTGCTCAATACAACAAATATTCGATCTGCAACTTATAGCTCTTTATTATGATATGAAGTCTAATACAATGCTGCTATTAAAGGCCAAGACTCTTAGCATTACAACATATGCAACTACTACAATTTCTGAATACAAATGGCTGCCACTAATACTGACTGAATATTACATAAATTTGAATGCAAAACAACATATAAAGAACCTGGATGAAGTGCCTAGGGCTGATGATGAAGAAGCAATCAACAGAAATCCAAAATGTGCCTCCTCCTTGTCAAATTGTACCTTTCTTCAAATCACCCCTGTTCTGATATAAATGCCAGTAATAAATAAATGGCAGCTTCTTGGTCTGCTCTCAAGCACCAAATATTTTGCCATGACCCAAGGAATGGAGCGCCCAAGTTAGAGAGTGAAATTGATGCAAAATGAAGTCTCCATGAGTGAAAAACGTGGTCTCCAATGGTTGCCAAAATGACTGTAAATTAATATCAGACTTCTGCAAATATATATCAGACTTCAACACTCCTTCAATATGACTTCAATGCTACCAATCGATGCAAAGACGATGCCACTAATAATCTCTAATCAAACATGCAAACTATCCTCAGCAAATTTGGCCTATGGCCACCAATGAAGCACAATTAGAAAGACAGAAATATCTTCCTCTCAGCTGCAACACTTCGGAAGAATATTTCACCACCTCAGTTATGCTATCAATGGAAGTTTTCGTTTCCAATGATCAATAGATGTAACTACAAAAACCCTAGGCTCCACAATGGACAAATCAAATCAATATCAGTTTCTTTGGATGATCAAAAATGAGCCCTTAATACCCTTTTATACCTTTCCTGGAGGTCTCACACACTTTCCTTGCCAATGTGGGATAAAAGATATATTTACCTTTCCACATACTTTAATTTTTATTTTTATTTAATAATTGCACTTTATTATAATATAAAATTATAATTTATAAAGTGCCATCATAATATCATATCATCTGGAAAACACAAAATGTTTTCGAACAATATGTTTTCCAACCCATTATATTTTCAAACATTCAATATACAATTGGAAACCTTCGTATAACCCCTAAATCCATGAAAGAAGCCATCCTCCAATTGGGTAACTGCCACAAAGACCCTCTAATCATGCCCTATTAGCCTACAAGGGCCACTGATAGGCTAATCATGTTGATGTGTTAATGTCTAACTGGAAGGGGACATTACATTGGAGCATGGATACACGAAGACACATCCCTAGGGGTTTCCCAACCATTCTCATCCCCATCACATTTTAGGGACATGCAGTAACATCCAAGAGCTGTACTTTATTTCGTCTATTGGAACAATTAAGTTCTTGAAACGACACTCAGACATCTAGGGATGGTTGTTCATCCTTAGGACAATCAAATACATCAATGATGCCCTTCACGAACATGGTGACAGCCAATTCTCCCTAGACAATAATCACATTCTAAAAAATAACAGATACAAAGAAAAAATAAAAGCAATCAATAAGCAACGGCGAGGCAGCAGGGGCCCAAGGCCCCTACACCCTTTTCAAAACCCTAAATCCTAAAGAAACAAACCTCGTATTAAAAAGATAAAAAAATCAGCCATTCACTCATCTCATAGATATGTTTCTCTATGGGCACTAAACAATGAAAGCCGAAAATAGAAAGAAGTACAATGTAATGGAGAAAAGAACAAGTTCACAATAGTGAGAAGAAGAGAGCAAATTTGACGAGTCTAAAATAATTGATGGTTTTGTTCTTATTTGGAAAGTAGCAATTTAACTTAGCAAGAGTGTCCAATCAGCATAAGAAAGAAATCATGGGCGCCCCAGAGGGAGATAGGCACCCAGATTTTTAGGGCATCAAATGGTGAAATCATGGTTTGTGCTCCCAAACAATGTTGTTCAGAATCTCCTCAACTCTACATTGAGTCCAATAGTGCAATCATCGGATCAACCAGTCACTCTGAATTCGAGATCAAACACAAGAGTTTCATCCAAGTGGCAGAATGCAAATAATGAAAATATCATAAAATAATCTAAGCCTAGGAACTCTGGGCGCCCCAAGCGTCCAGAGGCGCCCAACCTTTTGGATGATCTAATCCAACAGTTAGGGTTTGCAAATGGGTTCAATCTCTTCAAGATTCTGTCAACTTCACAGCACATGCTTGTCAATCACCAGCAAATCTAGATCGAACGGGTGATGTAACATGAAGGACCAACTTTGAAGATTGAAAATTTAGCAAAAATGGTTGTTTGGAGGAAATGGGTGCCTCTGAAGGAGATAGGCGCCCGAACTTTTGAGGGCCTAAACTAATGAATTTGAAGATGAAGCCTCCAGCATGATTTCCTCATAGTTGATCAAGCTTTCCAACGAAATCATCAGCAAGTCAATCAGAGTTGGCAATCATCAGATATCGAAGGCTGAATAGGAGGTAAAACATGAGCAAAACATCAAAAGTCAAAAGCAAGGTGAAAAACACAGAAAATATTCCAACTCTGGAAGGGTTGGGCGCCCCAACTAGCCAAGGGCGCCCAAGCTTTTGATCCCTGAGATTCAACTTTCAGAAGACATCACTCCTAGGAGACCCTCTTCAGAATCAGTCAAGCTATCCAATGAATCTAACGGTCAGCCGATCAGATCAATCTAGCTCCCGAAATCAAGAATTCATCAGAAGATCAAAGGGAAACAAGCAAAACTTGGAGAACTTAAAAATGGCTAACACTGGGAAAGTTGGGCGCCCAGAAGGAGAAGGGCGCCCATGATTTTGAAGGTCCAAACGAAGTTTTTAGTCAAAGTTGCTTCCAAAACAATCTCGCCAAATTCGCCCAAACTCCACGATGAATCATTTAGCTCATCTGTAGGATCAATCTAAAAGTTGGAAAACAAATTCAAACTGGGGTCTAAAAACAAGAAAAAGTTGAAATTCTCATAAAAATGACTTAGTCTGGAAGAAATAGGCGCCTCCAGCCAAGAAGGGCACCCAAGATGCCATGCCTTAGCCAAAATTTTAAAAATTTCAAAGTTTCAAGAGGAAGATAAAACGTCTACATTCAATGCACAAGCTTAGGCTAGGGTTTGCATGGATTTAAAGCAAAAGAAAACAGATTTTCTCAAGCCTAAGCTTATTTAAGATGCATTTGCCATCCATTTCTTCATATTTTCTTGCAAGTGGCTTCCAAGTTGGAGAGGGGCAGCAAACAGAAGTTTTTCTTTCAAGATTCAAAAGCCATAGCTTGCTGATTTTTTTCAAAGTTCTTCATCAATTTTCAGACCAGCAACAAAGGAGCTTGCTTTTTCATGTTTTTTTCATCCAAAACATCAAATTTTTGAAGGAGGTCAAGGTTTTCAATTTTCAACGATCTGGGTCATCTCAACTCATCATTCTGAACAATTTTTGAAGAAATTTTTCAAGTTGCAGCAGCTTCTTTTTTCATGCATGTCAGAAGAATCAACAAAATTTTCAAGATTTGATCATCTGGGTCCTTCTAAAATATTCTTCCAAACGAAACCTAGATGCCAGCGTTTTTATGAAAAAATTCAGATTATAGGGTTTGCTGCTTTTTCAATCAACCTTCAATATTTTCAACATCTGATCAACTGGGTTCATCCAAAATGAACTTTTAAACAAAACCTAGGTGCCAACTTTTTTTTCATGAAAATCTAAAGAATTTAGGGTTTGCTACTTTTTCAATCTACCCTCAAAATTTTCAAAAACGGGCGATCTAGGTCTTCTTGTAACGAAATTTTGAACAAAACTCATATCTCATAAATTTTTTGAAAAATTCGTCCGTTTGAAGAAGAAAAAACCAGCAAGCTAAATTTAGAAAGTTGTGCAAAACTTGTCTGAATATAGGTGTGTTTACAATCATTCTTCAAGGTTTTCAAAATGGAGTACACTCCCCTCAAGTTCAAGACCAAGTTAGCACTATGTCACAACTTCATCAAAACAGCTGAGACTGACTTGCACCACATCAAACTAGTATTCAACTTGCAAGCATTGGAGAATGCAGGCAACATTGCAGTCAAGCATCTTGGTCACTCCGGACTACTCGCAGCAGCATCCATTCCTATTTCAGTGCAGAGTCTGGAATTCGTAATTGCTTGCATCAAGCATTACAATCCGGCGAATCGGGAGATTTAGTCAGTAGATGGAAGAGTGATTTGCAGCCTGAAACTAGACGTGATTGAAAAATGCTTCTCAATTCCACCTTGGCCTGAAAGTGTGACTATCTCCAAGGAAGAATGTGAAAGAGCATGGGACATGCATACGGAGAAATACAACAAGAAGATTGCACAGAGGTGGATGAAAGAAAAACATAAGACTTTGCCAAAGAATGTCGGGCGAGGGGAATTCAAAGATGAAATTGCTATAATGATCACCTTGCTCAACAGGATCACTGGTCAAGAGGATGCTACAAAGTTCCAACCCTAGATGTTCTATGTTATACCTCATTTGATGAAGAAGACAGAATTCTATGATTGGTCAACCTTAATCAGTGATAGCCTCAATCATCAAATAACTGAATACTTCCAAATTCACGAGTTCCACATGGTCTCCTACCTTGTCTACCTAGTGGCCTTCCAAGGCAAATTCAGAAGGTTGAACACTATGGGGTCTCTTAATGTGTAATGTCCCCATTTTGCGAGCATCAGAGTTCGTAAGAATTAGCCTATTATGCAACCCTCGTACGCTGATAGGATGGATAGAGGGTCTTGTTCGAGCTTGGCTTGGCCTCGGTTCGTCAGAATTTACCAGTTGGCTTTCGTTCGGGCTCATTCGGACGTCTTTTGCCTGACTTGCTATTTTTAGCAATATTAGTCATTCAGCGGAGCACCCCTGCTATTTTTAGCAGTATGGTTTGGTCATGAGCAAAATCAATCACTTATTCTCCAGCTTCAGACGGTTCGTTAATCGGACGTAAATTGAGAAAGATATTAATATTTTAATTGTCAAATTAAATATTAATTATTGAAGCTTATATTATAAAGTTATAATATTATTTAATATTATAACTTAAGTGATTTCTTGAAGGGTTCAACCAACATTGAAAGGGGGCCACTTTTTAATTATATTTTATAATTAAAAGTGCGTCAAGACTATTGAAAAATTAAAAGTTAAAATTCAACTTTTATTTAAATGATGCCTTTTGAGAAAAAAGTCGACCATCTTGAGGATATAAGGGTTTTCATTGAAAACAGAGCTCATTATGTTTTGAGGTCAACTTTTGCCAAGTATTTTCTTCTGAAGACAGAGCCAAGGGTTCAAGTTTTCAATTTGCATTGGAGAACGTGCAATCTTCAGTGTGTGCGATTCAGAGGCTGTGAAATACCAGCTGATCTATTGCCAGGCAGAGAGATAACTTTATTGTGAAGTTATCACAGAGCATCACAGGTGAAATATATTTGAGGGTTTGATCAGGAATTCTTCTGGAAGGTGATTTTTCATCTTAGGCGCCTATCTTCCAAATTCCAGATCAATCAAATAGAGTCGTACGGATTTCTTTTACTGCTGTACCAGATCCGTACTGTATTTATTGCTGGTCAAAAAGCCGTACCAGCTACAGAGAAAGACGTCCTTGCTTGTGGATTAAAAACGCCTTGGGTTTTAGCTCTCGCACTTCTTCAATCTTGGCGCCCAGGGAAGAGGAAGCATTTCAGACGAATTAAAGCAAGGGAAAGACATTCCAGAGATCTGGCCGTACACTTTCAAGCAAAAACCAGTCAGCTGCAATATCAGGTTTTCATCGAAATAAGTGTTGCTTTTTCATTTGCATGTATTTGGATATCATTTGTAATCATTCCGGAAGTTGAATAAGTAGTCTGGCATTGGGAGTTTCAATAGATTCTATCATCTTCTGAGTTAAATTATTTTATTTGAATTTATTTAGCAATTTCCTTTCAAATCGCAATTTTTATCATTCATGCAAAAACACCCAAAAAACCAAAAACTTCAAAAACAAACAAAAACAGTCAGTTTCAGAAAAACAGGGGAAACAAGGGTTTCTACATAATGTACAACACATCTACAACTATTACCCTCAACTGGAGTTCATAGAATCATCACATCATTACAAGAGGGTAAGCAAAGCTTTTCTGATGTATACAGTGCGATACCTGGATAATGAATTGCACGTCTGTATTTCATCAACTACCAGGGCAGCAATAAAGGAGTGGGCAGATTGGTTTATACAATTTCCTACCTTCACCTATATCTGAGTGTACGGTTTCTCCAGCGCTCCACTCATGTTGCCGAGGTACCCATCAAATGAAGTTGTTTTCATGGAATTCTTAAGGCAAGCATACAATGTTCACACAATCCTGCAGAATAGAAAGAAGCCTGCCTTCAGTTTTCCATTTAGGTTTGGGAATTTACACATGTAGATCAGCAGAAAATGCCAAATCCATGGGTGATGAGTTGGCTAAACTTGGTCTCAAGCCTTACAAGGAGAGACGATCGTATGACCCTTATGGCGTCTTCGCAGTCCGACTTGAGAAGAACTATGCTCATGTGCCTGCACTTGAAGAGTTTTGGGCCAACTGCAAAGATGAGTTCGAGGTACGGAGGCGTAGTTACAGTAGACTCACTCTCCATCAAATGAAAGATTGTTTGTCAGAGGATATCGAGGGACTTTCAGATGATGATGGAGATGTACTTCTCCCAATGTACACTCGAAAGCAAATCAAGCAACAGCCTCTTCCACGGGTCAACTGGGCCAACAAGGAAAACATCTCAGTGGAAGAAAGGACACGCCAAGTCATAGAGTACAGCAAGACTTTCTTGGTCCTCAAGAGAAAGAAATCCATTCCAGCAACAGAGCCGCCAAGAATACAATCATCACTTCCTCCTTCTTCTAGAGCACAATCGAAGATGAAGGGTATAAGTCAGTCTCAAGAAGGTGTAAAGGGCAACAGATCAATGAAGAATGTAAGAAGAAGGTTGGACTTCTCGAGTATAGTCATACAGGAGGAGCCAACAATTGAAACAGAAGCTCCTCCAGAAGAGTCTATACCTCAAACGGAAATAGAAGATGTGCCATTGACACATGATTCCCCACCATTGACAAGTTCTTCACCAATTCATATCGATCTACAGATTGAAGAAGATGAAAAAGTTGCAGTTGAACCTCCTAGTGAAGTTAGTAGAGATACTACCACATCTTGGCTTGAGAGCTCCCTGGGAAGGAAGAGAAGAAGGCCTTCATATCAGTTGAATTTTAATGATCTTGACAATGTCTATCAGGAAGCACCTAAAAAGAAGGCAAAGAAACAAATTCACTTCGAGAGAAATTCTGATGGTGAGATGATCATGGAGACTGCTACACCTCCTGAAGATAGAAACAGAGATGAAGTTGATGTCAATGACTTCATAATGTTTAAGGCCAATCTTGGAAAGAACACCAAGCATGATCATCAACAGTTGAGGCAGTTGGTAATAGGTGGGAAGTGTTGTGACCTTTTCACACATCGCCCCATTCAAAATGGGGACCCCCTAATTTTTGCTCCATTCTGGTCTTTTGGCTTGGGTTTTTCTCTCTCTCTCGCTCTGTCTCTTTTCCGATGTCCGCCTTTCGAGGATTGTGCCCGCTATCGAGTTTAAGCATGAAATTGACCAAGTCTAAAGAATTAGGGTTTCATTTTTCCCAGTCAATCCAAGGTCGAACAAAGTGAATAAATTAAAAATTGAGCTTAACATTGTTAGCCGATTATTGCTTCAGCCAGTCTCAGCAAGTTTTTCATCGATTGGTACTTACTATTTTTTAGTAAGTGTAAGAAATTGAGCAATTAAATTGACAGCGGTATTTTTGGGATTAAACTTGATCCCTACGGCATTGAGAGCACATCGAGCTACTGCGTGTCCAAAGATTTGAGTGAAAGCGAGCTTGCACTATTTTTTGGAGTCCGACAGGGACAATTTGGGGCTCGGATGCGAGTTTTCTTTTGCGTATTTGTATTCATACAGGTTTTCGAGACCTTCGCGATGATATAACATGCAAAGCAAGATAACAACTTTCAGAGTTCAACCTTCAAAGGCTATTTTTAGGGTTTGCATGTCAGGATTTCTTTTGCGTGTCGGATGATTCCTTATGGGTTTTAGAGCTTAGCGGTGGTATGACATACCAAATGGAGATAATCACTTTCGATGAGGAACCTACTATTTTTAGCAGGTGCGTCTGGCGGTAAAAGCTTGACAGTTGAGAATGTCAAAGAGGCATTCGCGATTACCACACCAGCTTGAGCAAACAAAGATCTTTTATTGTCACATCGCGAGGCGAATTAGGGTTTCAACTTGAAGCACGAGAAAGAAGGGCAAAAGTCAGAATTTTTGAAAACCGGTGTAAACCACCGCCAATCAGCATCCTTGGCGGGCTATGGTACGTTGAAGTCAAAGCAGACACTTACTATTTATGAAAAGTAAGTCGAGATTTAGGCAGCTAAAAAATAAAGTAAAATTCAGTGCATCGTTTGATAATAAAGCGGGCAGTCCCACATGATAAAGGGCGCCTCGGCTGGAAATTTCAAAGTCAATCCCGGGCTTGATGGAACGCTACGAGAGAAATGCTTGATTACTATTTATAGTAAAATCACCACCACCAAAATGGGCCTAAAATAAGTCGACTAAAATGGCGGTGTCGGCAGGACAACAAAAGGTCCATAAGGATCACGGTGTTCAAAATTTTTAAGTCATTGAGCTTGAAGATGCAAAATCGAGAAGGCACATAAATAAGGGAGTATAAGCGAAAATGAAGAGGAAAAATTCTAAGTCTAGAACTTCATCCGATTAGATATGCCAAAATAAAGCCCAAGGCTAAGAGAGAAAGTCAAAGAGGAAGTCAGCGCCTTTCATCGCCACGCCTAGCCTAAATGCGCCTTCAAGCATATGCCAAGCACAAAAAAATTCTAAGCGTGAAAGTTCATCCTTCACCTAGGCCAAAATGCGCCCAAAGTACAAGTGGTCAATGAAAGTCAACGTTTCTCCATCCTGTAGGCATAGCAAAATGCGCCCAAGGGAAACTCAGGGAATTTGAGAAATTTTCTAAGTGTTGAGGATATCCGCCACCACCTTCAAAATGCGCCCATCCTCCTCAAGGGGTAAAATGCGCCCAAATTGCAAGAGAGTCAAAGTGGTCAAACAACTTCATCCTCCTCCATAGGCAAAATGCGCCCAAATGCATGCATGTCAAGACAAAAAATGGAAGGTGAAGGGTCACTCCAGGGCGTGGTTATAAGTTTCATCCACCAGCTATGCTAAAATGCGCCCAAGGAGGGAAAAGTCAAACAAGTCAACAAGTCCATCCTTCACCTACATGGAAATGCGCCCAAATAAGGTCAAGTGAAGACAAAAAAATGGAAGTTGAAGAGTCATCCTCTTCCCTAGCTCAAATGCGCCCAATTTGAGGTGGTAAAAGTAAGTGCAAGGTGGTGAATGAGATAAAAGGCGTTAGAAAATATTCCAAGGCGTGTGAGGTGTTGAGAATAAATTGCTAAGGGGTGATTTTTCCCTAGTGTGCTATGCGCCTTAAGTATGAAATAAAGTATAAGATGAGTGATGGGATTTTTCTAAGGCGTTGGAATATTTTCCTAGTGTGGAGTAAAATGCTAGTGTGGAGTGGGAAATAGAAGTGTGCTAGGCATGAATAAAAATTTTCTAAATGAAGTTGATAAAATTTCCACCACTGGCGAATGAACCAAAATTTTCTAAGGCAAGTTCTCAAAGTGCAAGATGATTTAAAAGTTTCTAAGGCAAAAATATTTTCTCCCTTAGAAAATATGCCTGGAGCTCAAGGTGGTGAAATTTTTTTCCTTCGTGAAGCACGAGCAAACTTTCTCAGTGATGAAGTCAGAGAATGATGATAATGCAGATGAATTCAAATTTCTCAAGTTGGAGCAACACAGGATGATCACAGGCGAAGAATAGATTTAAACTGGTGAAATTGCATTTTTCTAAGGTTCAAAAATTTAAAAATTAAATGAACCCGTTCGTTGGGTACCCATGGATTCGAAGCATTCAGAAGAAAATTCTCTTCTGGGTACTGAACGTTCGCGATGATAGATGGATTTCTATGTTTTCTGCACTTCGCTAACACTTTTTCAGTGAAGAATTTAATCAATGCTCAAATTGCGAATTTTCCTAAGGGAAAATTTAAAATTCTCTAAGGCAAGATGAATAAAATGTGTTTTCAGAATAAATTTCTCTGAGTGATGAATTCGAGATGAGTTGCCTAGATGATTTTGATTGAATTCTTCGAAGATGAATTTTCTTGAGATGATGAAGAGTTAAATTCGAATTCAAGTGACAGAGTTCCGGCTGGTGAATTAAAAGGATGAATTTAAATTAAATTTTTCGAAAGCAAATTCAAAGATACCAGTCAAAGTTGAATTTCTAGAAGAATAAGATTCCTAACGTCGAATGACAAGTGTCAGAAATACCAGAGAGGGAAAATTCGAATTCTTGAAGTGGAGTTGTGGAAGTTTAATGCACTGGCTAAAATTGGCTCCTTCTAGAATTCGATTTTTGGCTATAAAATGAAGAAGTTTCTCATTTCCTTTTCACAGCTGGAGAAGTCGAATTTGCTCTTAGTGAAGATCGTTGCTGAAGACTGAGTATTGCTGACGCTTGAGAGTACGAATTCTTGCTAAGGCTGAAGTGTTGCAAAGAGAAAGGGACGACTTGACTTGAGTTGGTTTCCAAAATCTGCAGTTGAAGGAGAACGCCTGGAGGTGAAGTTGCTAAGAATTGTCTAAAAGAAGTTCAAGTTGCAGATTGAAGTTGCTAAGGCTGAAGCTTGCTTAGAAATTTTCTAAGTGTTGAGGCTCAAAGTTGTTGGAAAAGAAGCTGAGGTTTGCAAATAAGAAAAGTTATTGCAGCTTCTTGAAGTCGACTGCAGCCCCTACACAATGTCTTATCTTATTTTATAAATTTAATTTGCTGATGAGAGTTTGTTATGTTGCAGATGGCTGAGGCAAGGGCGACTGGCAATGTAATGTCCCCTTCTCAAACCTGATCGTTCATGTGACCGTTGGCCTTTTTTCTGGAAACCCGAAGGCTAGTCGGAAGGTAAAATTAGGGTTTCCTATTTTTGAGGAGATCTTTGCTCAGAGAAGGTGGATTCAATGGCGGATTCCTTCTGGGTTTTCAGAGGGCTTCGCAGTGGTATGTTCATCTCGACATTCAGAGCACTTTTTGGAATTTACTATTTTTAGTAAATTCTATTTTTGGCAGCTTTCCAGATGAGTTTAGCTCGGTTGACTTCCTGCTTCAGTTTGGTCAGATGTTTGGATCAGTATTGGCTTCAGAGCACCTTCGGAGGGATAAGCTAAGTCATTTAATTAAAAAAAGTCACGTTTAAATATTATATTTTAACGATGACCATGGGCCTAGATTAATGACTTAAAGATGTTTTTAAAAAGGGGTCTTTGAGGGTGGCGCCCTCATTAAAAGAATATTTTAATTATTGCAAAAGTCAAAGCAAGGATATGAAGGGCGAAATTATCAAAGCATGATATTTATTTAAAATATCAAATCTTAAGCCATAAAGGAGAAGTACGCCATCTTGAGGAGATTAGGGTTTCTGACCTAAAAGTGGATTTTAGGGTTTTGAGAAGTCAACTGAAGATTTATAAAAAGGAGTCTTGAGCATCATTTCTGCATCTTTGGACAAATATACTGTTATGCTGCCGGATTGGCTCTGGAATTGCTTTGAGGAATGAAGGCCTCCTAGCTTGGGCATCTCTTCTCGTTTGTAAGACAACGACTAGTGATGATTATTAGTCTAGTTTGTGAGTACTTTGGAGTTCGTGCATTGTAATCAGCATTCATCCTTTTAGGATCAGATTTGGCATATTAGAGATTTCTGTTTTCAGCATTTTAGCTTTAGCAGATTTGTTGTTTTCATTCATAAATCAAAAAAGACAAAACAAATCATTGTGGGTATTGGTTATTTCTCTTCTTCTAGTCTAGGCGCCCTTGTGTGCTAAATTGTAGAATTTTCATTGAAGAATATGATTTTATAAAGTGAATCGCCCTTTTCAGCTGGGGCCGTACTTTTCATTATCTTGGGATTTGTGCACTAAAAGTCAGTTGCATTCTAAGTCTGTTTTTTGGTCTTGGATTGAGCGCCATCCTTCCATTAATCATTTGCAACTGTTATCAAGCCTTTTGAATGAGAAGAGAGGGAGTTTCAAGCATTTCCTAGAATTGCTATGCTGCTGGTTATAGGTTAAAGTTGCAGGTCTGACAGGACAGTTAAAAGAAATCTGCAATTTCTTATTGGACTGCTGGTGATAAGTCTTAAAAGAGCATTGTGAAGACTTCAGAGAAGTTTGACCAAGTCTGGCGAATGAGGTTGGATCTATTCATTGTCATTTCAATTGATGTTTTACATTCAGTAACTCAATTCACAAATATTGTACAATTCTTTCTATATGCTGATTTGTATTGTAAGCAAGATTTCGTTTTAAGATTGTAAGCTGGCAGTAGTACTGACAGCCGTTTAAGTTCTTGTTTATCAATTGTAATAGTCTTCCTCTTTCAGCAGTTGTTATTGTTTTAATTGACCTCCGCCCTATGGTCGCTACTATCCCATTCCGGGTTAGAAAGCACATTCTGGGTGTTGAGAGTTTTCAGCTTTCAGCATTTTCTTTCAAGCATTAAATTCTCGCATCACTACATATTCTCACCGCATTGATTGGTAGTACCATACTTGACGCTGAGTTCTTTCTCCGTATTTAGATGATTAGAGACCCTCACCAATGCTCGCCATCATCGGCGCCATTCTGGTTAGAGTTGCTTTCTCGCACATGTTGGTTTTCTCTAACCTTAACAGGTGCACTTCTTTGTAATCTATTAACTGAAAAAAACGAAAAAAATTGGCTCGGAATATTTCAGGCAAGGATAACAACGGTGCATCCAGGCAAGCTATGATCAAGAAGCTGAGTAAGACATTCATGCCAGAATCAAAATTCGTTTCAAAGTTGGGCAAGCTGGCGGACACCAACTTGGGCTCCATCAACCTAGAGACCTTCAAGAACAGAATGTTGGGGATTGGAAGTCATCGGCCTTCAACTACTTCGCACAATATTGTTCGAAGCGGATTATATGCAGCTGCTGGTTTCCCACCAGCCATTCAATGTTCGGAGCTAATGATGGAGTGCGCCAATTATTATGAGAAGGATCACAGATCAATCATGTCACCAGATGGCCAAGTACTAGCCAATCTTACTCCGGCAGCCATTGGTGAAGCTTTCGGGATCCCGGTGCACAGGAACATGGTTTACAAATCCAGAGAACGAGCTGAGCGAATGTATGCTTCTGCTTTCGAGAGATGTATGGAGACAATTAACACTCACTGGATGAGCACTCCCAAGCCTTCTCGAACGAAGTTGCCGAAGCAGATCATAGCGGAGGACTTGAAGCAAGAATATTGTGATCTCATCATGATGCTGAGCAGGGTTGGAGGTTGCCCACAATCCTTTGTTTTCGAGCCTTGGATGTTTTACTACATCAACCTCGTGCTGGAAGGGAAGGACTATGTCAATTGGGCCGAGATGATCAGTGACAATTTGCACGAGCAGCTCCTGGGCCTCCGAAGGACAAAGACATTTTATATGAGCTCTTACATCATCTATATGTTGGCACGTATGACGAAGTACAGAGGGATCTCTTACAAAGAACCTGTTGGTTGTGGCTCCCACCAGTTTAAAATATATGATGCCTGTCCACAGTTGCATTTGGCGAGCACAACTCACTACAAACGTGTCAACGATTCCTTCACCATGTATATCACGAGACTGCTTCAGGAGCGATTACATCACCGAATCTCGAGGGAAGCCCAAGAACTGATTGAAAGGTATGGGTGCTGGTTCATACAGTTTCCAAAATTTTCTTACATTAGGCTGCAAGGTTTTTCATCGTACCCATATAGGCTGCCTAAGTACCCAACAGATAGAATATTGATGCTAGAAATATCTAGGCAATTGCTCGCCTTTGATAAGATTCAAAAGAAAAAGAAGAAGGGAGGGATTGAATTCCCAATTGTCATGGGCAACTCGGATGAAGTGTGTCCCTCAGTACAGACAGCTAGAGAGGCTGAAAGTGAACTTCAATTTTATCACTTTTCATACCACACCAGCCGACAGCACTACGACCCACATCATAACATCAAATGGGTACTGTCAAAGGAGTTTAAACATAAGGCCACCACGATTACAATGATGTAGCCGACATGAGATTGAAGCAAGGAAGAGGGATGTTCTCTACCGACAATTGAATGTGGAGTGCAGTTGTGCCGGTTCCAAAATGTGCAATCAAGATATGGATGTTGTTCATCCATAGATTATGCCAGTTGAGAGATACTCCACTTCCACCTCCAGATTGGTCGAGCTCCGAGATTTGGATACACTTTCTATTCCCGTCCTCGGATTCTCACTAGGGTGCATGGGCTGATAGTATGTGAGCATTGAAGTAGGTCAATTGCTTTTGACTTCTTACAATTTGAGGGGAGATCACAGACACCCACCGGCGTAAAGAAATGCACGATCACGCGAGGTCCGTAGAAAGCAGTGTTTGCCCGACAGATTTCCACCAGCTTAACCCTCCACAAGTCACAACATCACATTGGAGACACGCTCTCCAAGCATACGAGGTCTTTATTTTGTTGATCGTAGGAATGCACCTGTCTAATCGCAAGTGGTACAGATATCCATCCTCCCAATTTTGTAGTGAGAGCCTGGCCGAAAGGCCAACGCACTGCTAGGGCTGATTAGCGTGATGATGAGGGGACTACACGACCCCCGCCAGCGTGAGTTAGAGGCGCTTTGAACGATGATGATGATATAGTTTCAGGAGACACTGTACCACCTGAGGACGGCGAGCCTCTACGTAATGACGAGAGGTTGACAAGTTTGGAGAAGTAGAGGCATCAAAGAAAGGAACAGCTGCCCTCGATATACACAATGTACCGGGATTGGCTTAAGGATAGAATGAGAAGAAGTCTCCAAATGGTGGAAATTGATCCAGCTGAGATGGAAGAATTTTTGAACAGATCGCACCTCCAATGTAAGAAGCAGCAAGAAAATTTTCGAAGATATCCATTGAAGAGGATGGTTCCCTGCATTTTCACATTGCCGCATTCTCAAGTTGATTGTGACCAAAATGAAGCAGTGCCTAAGAATTATGTGGTCACAACTTTGGAGTTAGGACGCCCCACTGGTGCACAAATTGTAGAGGAGTGTGATAACTCCTATCTTGCCCTCAAAGACAGATTATTCAAGAAGGAAGGAAAATACAAAAGGTTGAAAAGAGAACACAAGGCTTTAATCGGATATATGCAGCAGCTGTCTCATTCTCAAGGGCAGGATATTCCAGTTATAGAGCCTCCGTAATATCCCCATTTTCATGCAGCACGAGTCCCAGAAGACCCCCTATTTTTAGTGATGGATTGTTTTAGTATTCTAATCACTTCTAATGTTTATCGCCGATAGCTCATGACGGGATGAATAATGAGATATTATTATTTAATGAATTAATTAAATATTAATTTCAAATGGAGATTATAATATTACAATACTTCCATTACAACCTGCGATTTCCATGAAGGGCCCATCAACGAAGTAATAACCGATCTATCATATCTTACGACAAAAAATCTAATCTATATTCATTGAATGTAATTGGAAAAATAATAAAAGCTCTAATTATTTAAAATCTCCCCATCTCTTAAGGAATTTGACTTTGAGGAGAATATAGGCTCTTGGCATTGCACCTGTTTCATTATGCATACTGGAATTCATTAAAAATTGATCAAGTTTGGTCCGAAAGCACGTAACTTTAGGGAAGCTCACCAATGCATTGGGGAACGAGCCATCTCCAAAGTGAGAGCGCATTCGTGAGGGTGTGAACAACATCTGATTTATTGCCGCCAGAGATTTCTTCATCCGTATACCATGCAGCTTACGATATCATCTATCTTCGAAGCCATTAGCATTTTCATCCACCGTAGTCAGAAGCATACATATATTCTTGAGTTTGGACAGTGATTTCAAGAGGGTCGTACACTTTGTACTTGCTGTTGTACCTGGCCGTACCCTTGCTACAGGCCGTACATCTTCACCTTCAGGCCGTACCTCCATCTGGTGCAAAACGCCTTGCATACTGGTTTCCTATCTGCATTCTGGGAGGCGCCTATCTCATCTGGCATCAGTGGCAGACATAACCGAGGGAGACAGTGGATGTTTCATCTCAGCCGTACCATCTTCAGCAGATCATTTATTGCTGCAGCAAACCAGGTTTTCATAAATATCATTGCCTTTTTATTTGCATGTATCTGGAACATCATTGTAATCATTGCAGAAGATTAAATAATAGTCGGGCATCAGTATTTGCTATTGATTCTGTAGTTTTCAGAGTTGATTTATTTTATTTGAATTTATTATCATTTTCAAGCAAAATCGCAATTTCTTTATTTTATGCGAAAACCACAAAAAACAGTCAAAAAACCAAAAACCTTCAAAAAATCATAAAAACAGTCAGATACAGAGGAAACGGGGAAACTAGGGTTTCTACACCAGCAGAGATACCCAGGGAGTCCATCAGTGGCTTGATGGAGTTAGGAAAAATGGCACAGGAAGCAGACAAGTGGGTCACAGGGTTCGTGCTGAGACTGAAAAGTTTATGGAGGACCTTGCTTTTGCTTTTCAGCAGGCCTCTAGTATTTTGGCACGGATGGAGGCGGTCGATCATGCTTGGGGCGATGCTTCTATCTATCAGAGCAGGTAATTCAGCGTCTTGAGGCATTGAGGCATGTTCCGTTGTTGCTGATTGATGGAGGTGTCATTCAGGAGAATGACAGATATGATTTCTCTAGATGGTATTCTTCAGCGATCACGGGGCGTGGTTTCTTCGACGCGGCACAGGGGGATTCAACCAGGATACATAAGGCTATGGCCAATATCATTGATGGGGTTCAGAATACTTTTGAGGCCATATTTGCTAGGCGGCTGAATCCAGATGAGGTTAATGTTGATAATTTGAGAGGTAGGCTGGTACCTTTCTTTTCGGAGGTGAAGACCTTCACACAGGATGACTTTGAGAACACCTCCATTTTCTCCAATTTGATTCAGAGCACGCAGGATTCCTTAGCTGCTTGGAGAAAGTCATGTGCACGGCATGAGACATCAGTCACAGTGTTAGAGTTTCAACTAGATTGTGTTCCACCCATTTCAGTTCAGGAGGTTGAGGCTGTACTTGGCAGATTTGTTGAGCTTGCAGCTAGAGAGAAGGAGAACGGGAACACACTGCTGGACGAGGATCTTCTAGAAGACTGATTGTGGGCATTTATTGCCTTTACTATTTTTGGGAGTGAGTGGGAATCTTTGATTCATTTAATGCACCACTCCCCATTCTGGCAGTTTTTAGGGTTAGGGCTGAGGTGGCACGATTTTGGCCACTCTATTGATTGTAACCCTAGCCGTCTTTTGGGACTTGGCTAGCTATATAAAGGGGGAGTCCCCCTCATTTGTAATTCATTAGATTAGAGGCAGATATCAGACATTAGCAATAGAGCTAGAGGCTAGAGAGTAGAGCATTGTAGACATTTTGCATAGTGGAGAAGAAAGAAAGTTTTCCCTTTGAAAACTTTTGTGGAGATTGTTGTGTAACACTTTTCATGATAATAGATCTTTTCATTGATGGTGGAATTCGTCTTGTCATGAATAGCTAGCAAGGTCTCTTCTTCCTTTCGTATCCAAGTAGCATAATTTTTATTTCATGCAAGTAGTTTACTTTGATGTGTGGTGTTTTATTGAGGTAGCTTCACTTTATTCCATACCACTAGCGGCTTGTTGATGATAAGTTCGCCTTGCGTGGTCCACTGGAAATTACCTTGAGCTCAACTTCGATTGTGGTTTGTATGCTTATATGCGTCGTTGTGATGGTGTTTGTATGCTAAATCATAATTTGAACATCCTTTGCTATCCCTTTGAAGATTGCACCAATTTTACCGAGGCTGTCCGATGCGAGGCTAGGTAAAATTCGGTTGAAGTCTACTAAAACAAAGCTCCACATATCCTGCATTTAGAATAAAACATAAGTTTCTTAGGCCCTATACTCTTTACTTTTGCATATTTCTGATTAGCTTTAGGAAAACGAACTATATTGCCAAATCATACAGGCAAGAATCCCCTTCAAATCATATACCAGCTGCTAACTGCAAGAAGTCTGAACAATTGTGTAAGTCCCCTCGTAAGAACACAGCAATACACATCAGCCAACTGAGTCTATTCGCATTAAAGGAACCTTGGAGTTGAAAGCATGAACTCACTCGCAATCTTAGCATGCTGAATACTTTGTTCAAGAGAGGATAGAGTATCCGTTGGGAAACTTTGTTCTGTGTTGGTGCGGTCTCAAAAACCACGTCAACAGGAAGCAAACACAAGAATGGATTGAGGGTTTCATCATCAGAGGAAAAGAAACCTTGGCACAAATGTTTCAACTAAGGAACAATGCACATGACTTATGCCAAGGGATTTAAGGATTTGAACAATCAATGGCAGAAGTGAAACCTAGGCACGAAATTATCATTGCAGATTTGAATACAGCTTATGGCTCAACGGTTTCCAGAGAACACAAGAGACAAATCCTTGCGTGGAAAGAACGTCACATCTTCAATTTGAGAACCTATTAGAGGATATCTGAGGAGTTTGTTGCATACAGACAAAGGGTGGTTGAGGCTCTCTTGTTCATAAGCGAGTTTGTTGCAAAGATTCCTTCTCTGTATAGTCATGATGATGGTTCCTATGTTGGACTTGACGAAGTGCAAGCCCAATTTCAGAATGTTGTTCGTAGCAGTGATGGCAGTAATTTGGTTGGTGGAAGGATGAGTCACATTTCCATGATGTCACCAAGGTTTGAGAAAGCGGCCAACGAAGTTGAAGATTTTCTGAGATCGATTGCAAATGGTGAAGAAATCCTAGAAAAGTGAAACTTTGCTATTGATAGTATTGATGCACCTGACAGAGACAGTTTCCAGCTTTTTGGCAAATGTGATCGAGATTTAAAGCAACCTTCATCTAAAAGCTTTCTTGCCGCTTTCTTTCTATTATCGTCTCAATTCTTATCTACTCTTTGAAGAAGAGAAAGAAGATAAGTTGTAATAGTTGGCATTTCCTGTTTTCATGCTTTCTTAGGTGGATAGATGTTTATCTTCTTTAGTTTTAGAAATAAAGCTTGCATGCTGAGCAAGCCTTAGTTGTAAAAGCAAGGAGATTTTAGGGTTCCCTACTCCTCTGCTTGTCTATAAGTAAGAGCAGCCTTGATCATTTATTTTCAACCGTACTTGTGATAACAAATTGTTGAGCCTCTTTTGCCTACACGTTGTTGTGTAGTTGTTCACTTTGTGTAAGAACAAGTTTGCAAGTCTCTTTTAGCTGCAAGTTCTTGTTCAGTGCATGTATCTTGTGTAACCTTTGTTCCTGACACTTGAGAAATAAAGTCTTGTGCCTCTTTTGCCCTGATATAATGTCTCAAATTTCCATTTATTGTGTTATGCTTATATGATCTCCATTTCAGCTTGCATTGAAAGTAAGTAGATGTTTGTTGAAAGAAGAGTTTATCTAAGTGTTTTGTCAGACAATCAAACTTTGTCCATTTCTAATTCTCTTGCTATGTGTTTACTTGAGAAATTAGAAACGCCATTAGAGTAGGCTAGTTGTAGTTGAAATTCCAAAACAGAAAATCTCAGCTACGGCACTTGAGTTTATAAGCCTTGTGCTCTTAGCTGAACCAAAAAGATAGACAAATTAGTTTTAATTTACTTTTCTTGAACACCATCAGCAAAGAGGGAGCTTCCCCTCCTAATTAGAAGAGCAGTGCATAGCTGTCTGTTTCTAATTCACATTCTAGAGGAGCGAATTGAAACGCCAACATTGCTAATAAATGTTTATTGATATTTCTTGTCATGTGTGCTAATGGCTAAGTCACTTCGGAAAATAATGCTTTGAATAGTAGGTGAGCTCAAAGGTGTAGATCGTTGCTTTCTACCAAGTCCTGCATTTAATTCACCACAATATTCATGTTTGTGTTAAGTTTTAACCTATCCAATTCATGTGTACTATAATTCTTTAGTATCTATTTTTAATTGAATAGCACAAGCATCTAGTCTTAGAAATAAAAAAGCATCAAATCCTTTGCCTTGTGTTGAAAGAGCGTCCCAATATTTTATACCAAGCCCGCCCAAAAAGATACACATTTAAAGTTTATTCAACTTGAATGTGAAATTCCCAAAAAAAATTGTAAAGATGGTAAATTGCAAGTACATATTGCTCGTATTAGGTTAATTTTTATTTTACTCGACAACTCCCCTTCCAAATTGTAGAAGCAATTCTAATCCACATCTATTATGTTTTGTGTAGAATTAAAAGGTGTAAATTAAAACACCAACAAGAACATAGCTTGGTACATCGGTATGTTGTTGATCTTTACCATTGCATGGTTCATTCCTAGGATCTCACCTTAATTTTGATCCTAGGGCTCACTCTTGTGATAGTTCAATCCACAAGTATTATTTGTACCCAATAGATGGCAGCATAACATCCTTCAACTAAGAACCAAGCACATCACCAAATATCCACACACATCTTAAATTCAAGTGCTTATACATTCAACACTACAAGGAATGACACTACTAGCTATGCTTATAAAAAGTTAAGGCCCCTTAAGAAAAATTACTTGCCTAAAGGAAAAAGAAAATTAAATTACTCAAGGAAAACCTAAAGAAAAAAATGCAATCTCATTTGGTTACCCATCAAAAGGTTCAAAAAAGAGACACCAAGTTAAGTCAACCTTGCAAAGGAAATAAGCCCATTCATTTGTCTTAAGCATAATATCAAAACAAAATTACACAAGGAAAAAATCAACAATAAGCAAGCAATATTATTTGGCCAAACATTAGAATGGAGTTGCCAAGTTGGATCAACCTTCTAAAGGAAAAGAAGTCACTATTGTCTCAGAAGATAACATGGTTGTCCATAACCATACACACATCTCAACACCTTAGTTAGCTCCCTAACCCAAGTATTAGATAGTTATGTTCCACCCATCTTCCTCTTCTTGGGTTGAACTTTAGTCATGTGAATACGGAAGCCTTTTAACCAACCCAAACCTTCTAATACACCAAGCCTCTCATCAAGGTCGGGACATTAAATGCTCTTCAAAATTTGCACCCAAATGAAAATAGTTCTATTGGAACCACTTTTATCCCAACTTGCCCAAGTTTTATTTTTCACTTGGCTCTTCTTGGTTTTTCTTATCACAACAATTAAGTCCATACACTCTTCAAATCTTTGATTTTACTTCTACAAATGTGTCCCACGTCACTCTTTGCAAGTTACTCATGAACCCCATTGATAAACAACCCGAGAACTTCATGCTAGGCCTATGTTAAGCATCCTTAGTACTCTAACTCATTTAGAACTTTTGCACACAAGCCTTGTGTCTTTTTTCAAGTCCAAGACCTTCGCATTACCTTGGCTTTGTGCTTTTCAATCTAACTACACGGTGACTTGTCACCCTATAGTCATTTCCCTTTGGTGCAAAGTTACTAGCAACTAGTCCCACAACTCCATAGCTAACACATGAACTATTCACATTATGTTTTCTATTTAGCTGTAATATTTCATGTCGAGGGTGAACTGGCAATAATAAACTCCACATGACTTATCTCATGCCTTCCATCCACTATTATCAATCTTTGTTTGTTTATCCCATGCCATTGGATCTTATCATCGATTATCAATGAAGTGGTAGGTTGATGTGTTTATAAATAGTTTGGATGTTACATGGAGCTTAGGTGTATGAATCTTATTAGACAGGGTAAAATGCATAGGCACTCATGTGGTCAAACATTTTAAGAGCCAATGTTTTTTCATTAAGTTGTCTAACAATTTAATTCTAGCAGGACCACTTTGCTTAGTGAAAACATCTATGGCATTGTTTGCATGTTTGTTTCATGCTACACTCTAGTTTGTATTGGTCATGACCAAACAACCAAATGGAGGTGACCCACCTTTTCTTTCCACAATTTAGCCCCTTGGCCATTGGATCTTGTTGTACCAATGTTGGCTATTCAATCTTGTTAGATCAATGTTCGTCATAGGATCCTACCACTCATCATGTAATGTCCCTAGCAAGACTATTAGCTCAAATCCACCAAATTTTTACAATAAGCTCAAATCATAGCTCTTTATAGTCACCAAGATCCCAATGTAGGCAAGGTGAGAGCATACAGACACTAGAATGATAACAATTAATACAAAAAGCAACTTATTGGTTGCTAGCAGCCCAAATTACAAATAATATGAAACTGACAGAATCAATCAATTGCAAACTAACAGATAATGATATGGAAATTTCGATCATGTCAAACTAGCAATTAACTAGCAAAAATGAATCAATTCCAAAATGGCAAAATATATCATCAAATTCAGGATCAATGCCATAATAGCAAATAATGACATGCAAATTAAAGGGATCTAACGATGAACTATCCAAAATGCTTTTACATTAATAGCATGGATCCAGCAATAAATCAACCAAGATCTTTAACAATATAAATACTAAGCATGAAAATTATAATTCATGATGTAGAAATATCAAAACCCAGAATAAAAAATCATCTTCAAGAAACAATATAAAAATTATTATATTTGATGTGACTAAAATGGAATGATGCAAACCTGAGAATATTATATCACTACTGAAATTTCAAAAATGTTGGCATTTCAATTCGCACCTCTGGAATGCAAATTAGGAACAAACAACTATGCACAGTTAAACTGCTCTTCAAATTAGGAGGGGAAGCTCCCTCTTCACTGATTATGCTTAAAACAGAAATACTAAACTAATTGCCAATCTTTTTATCTCAACTGAGAGCACAAGGTTATAAAGCACTTTGTGTCGTAGCTGAGGTTTTCTCTGGTTTCGTAAACTTTCAATTACAACTAGGCTTAAACTAATGATGCTTCTAATAACTCAAGTAAATTCAGAGCTTGAGAGTTAGAATTAAACAAGGAATGATTGATAACATAGAACTTAAATAAACTTCCTTCTAGATGACACATGAAGACTCATTGTAATTATGAGATGTAAGCTGAAATAAAGATTACTAAAGCAAAACATAAAACAAAGTGTTGACATAGATTAAGACAATAGATCAAAGCAAGGTAGGCATGAGATTTTTGTAATGTCCCCATTTTGTGAGCATTAGAGTTTGGTGGATTTAGCCTATTCCTAACCCTTGTAGGCTAATATGTTTGGATAGAGGGTCCCGTGTGGCAGTTACTCGATGATTAGAAACATTACTCTTTAGCTGGATTCAGGTTTTGGCCTTTGCACAGGTTATTTGACTCAGATTGGCACACTTACTATTTATAGTAAGTTACTATTTTGGGAGAGTCAGGGTTCCTATTAATAGAAAGACACCTGAGCAGAGCATATTGGCAGTGTCGACCTTGATTGGGCCTTTGCAGCTGTTTCTAGACTCAATTTCACATACTTACTATTTATAGTAAGTCACTGTTTAGGGTTTCTATTTTTAGACGAGCATCCAATCACATGGAGAACAGGGAGAGTCGACTCCTAGCTCAGACAGCTTAGCAATCAGACAAGTACATCAAGAGATATTAAAGTTTAAATGACTTAAGTGATTTATTTAATATTTTAATATTATTATAAAGTTATAAAGTAACTTTATAATAATAAAGTCACTTTAATATAATAAAGTGCGTTAAGTGAATAATTTAAAGTGGGAATAAATCTTTTATCCCACATTGGCCAGGAAGGTGTTTGAGCTCTCCTAAGGAAAGAATAAAAAGAGAGGCAAGAGCTCATTCTCGATATCCAGTTGATGAATATTATTTTGATTGATTTTTATTGTGGAGCCTAGGGCTTTCGCAATTTTCTTCTTTGATCATAGGAAACGAAAACTTCTTATTGATAGTATAACTGAGGGAGTGAGACTCCATATAATCAAGTTCACCTTGCTTGGAGATTGATTCCTACATCAGCTCTTACCTTGGGCGACTCCATATAATCAAGTTCCTTATCATTTGGCATTAATAACACAGCATATTGTATTGATTTTATTAGTCAGCTGTAGGTGTGCATGCGTGACAGCCATTGAATAATTTGTAATTGCCAAGAGTCTTGGCTATCTTATGCAAACCATGTAATGATCTTTCATTTTATAAGTCAAGGAGGAATAAGTAGTTGAGCCATCATTGTTTCTTCAAGCATATTGTACTTAATTAGTTTGCATGAAAAATGTTCGACACAATGTCACTTGGCTGTAAGTGAACATTTTGCTCTTAGAAATTATATATTTGCTTGGGCAAAGGTTAAAAGAAGTCATTTATGCATTGGGATATGAACTTAGACATCATAGAAATCATTTGTAAACATTCCTTATGCATTTGTCATCTATTACAAAGCATTAATATCAGACTGATAATTCAAACCAGCAAGCTGGAAGCTTGCATATGAATTGTTTGACAAAATTTCAAGGGAACAAAGAAGAGTTTTTGAGTCTGCTTAGGCTAGGCTCATCACAATTTCCTTTCTCAATTTTATAACAACAAATAAACTTTTGGGACAGAAGATTGTAGCAAAATAGGCATACAATATACAATCAAACCAAATTACACTTGACAAAGTTGAACAGACACTGAATAACAAAGTAGCAGGCAAAGTAGGCTTAGCAAATTTGTTATCACAAAAACAGTTAAAAATAAATGGGCAATGTAATGTCCCCTTCTCAGCAGTGACTCTTGCAGTTGACCGTTAGCCTATTCCGAAGACCCGTAGGCTACTCGGAGGCGAAAATTAGGGTTTCCGATTTTCTAGGGGGTTGTTGCTTGGAGCTTGGAGTTTGGTTTGTGAATTCTTTTTGGGTTTTCAGAGAGCTTCGCAGTGGTATAGCATGCATGGTGTTCTGAGCAACTTCCTGAATTTACTATTTTTAGTAAATTCTATTTCTGGCAGTGGTCCTATTGGCTTCAGTACTGTTGGCTCCTCTCTGCAGTCAGTTCAATTGGTATGGTTGTTCTTGGCCTTTTTATGCATTTTCTGGGGAGATAAGTATTTTAATTAAAATAATGTTATATTTTAATGTTATGACCCCTTGGTCTAGCTACATGACTTTATGTTGTTCTGAAAAGGGGGACCTCATGGGTGGACGCATCATCATGAGGAAATTTAATATTTCTAAGGTCAAAAATTGCTCTTAGAGGTGGGACGCCAACTTTTGAAGAGAAGATAATTTTAAATTAAAGAATTATTGCCTTTATGAAATTGGACGCCACTTTGGAGGGATAAGGGGTCAACTCAAATTTGAATATTGCTTGACTGTTTTGGGCACCCTTTTAGATGCTTCTGGAAGATGCTTGGCAAGTCTATTTAAGGAGGCCTCTCCTCTTCATTTCTTCATCTCATGTTTATTGCACTGTTATGCTATCGGAATGGTTAGTGGATTGCTTCGAGGGATGCATACCTCCTAGCTAGGCTTGACTTCTTGCTTGAAAGATAGCAACTAGCTGAGAGATTAGTTGTAGTTGGGTTTCTTGCATATTGCAGTTGAGTTCTGGCATTTCAGTCAAATTTTGGAGTATCTGGTTAGAGTAGCTGAATGTATGTTTTTGCTCATAAACTCAAAAATAAAAATATTCTCATTCTGGGTGTTACATCCTTGTGTTTCCTTGCTAGGGGCGACCCTTTCTATGAAGTTGTAGATTTTATTTTTGAGAGATGGATTTTATAGAGTGAAATTGCCCTTCCTTGAGGGTCGTACCATTATGGGTATGCTTTGAATTCTGTGCAAAATAAATAAAGATCATTTGGAGTCATTTTAGTGTTTTATCATGGGCACCATCAGCATTAGAACTTATTGCATTTGATTTCATGTCAATAGAGTGAGTTTTGAGTGAAATATATGCATTTTAGTGAGTTGTTGGGTTGCTGATTATTACATTTAGGTTGCTGGTCTGTCATATCAGAATTGAGAAAATCATCATTTGGGTTGGGATTGAGTGTTGGAGATCATATTGAGCATTTAGGAGATAGTCTATACAATTGCAGCTTGTTATGTTTCACTAATACAAGGTACTTGCAAGGTATCATCTTCCTTGTAAGCTGAACAGTAGTACTGTCAGCATTCTCACTTCTTTCTTATTTACTTACTTGTACTTCCTGCTGAATAAGTGGAAGAGGTTGGCTTGCTGCCTATTTACTTTAAGAAATTGCATTGTACTTCAAATTGCTGATCAGCTGAGCCGTCACTAAACTCATGGATCCTTTGACCATATGCTCGCCCCTCCTCCCACCTCGGGTCTTAGGGTGCATTCTTGGTTAGAGTTACTTTGAGCCAGCAATTTCTAGGGATCCTCTGACCATATGCTTGCCCCTCCTCCCACATCGGGTCTTAGGGCGCATTCTTGGTTAGAGTTATTTCAGTTCAGCAGTGCATAAGATCCTCTGACCATATGCTCACACCTTGCCCAACATCGGGATCCTGGTGTACATCCTTGGTTAGAGTTGTTTTCCGCATCGTTCTGGTTTTAGAGCTAACCTTAATGGGTGCGTGTTGCATTGTAATTGCTACCAAAAAAATTTTAACTGTTCATGTAATGTCCCCATTTTGCCATATACGCTTCTTTCTTTTGACTGGGATAGCCTATTTCCTGAACTGTGAGGTTGATCGAGTGAAATTAGGTTTCCTTGTTTGAGGTTTCAGTGGTATTTCTAGGTATTTACTATTTTAGTAATACTAATTTTGGCGCTATTTAGCTGTCGCCTTTCATTAAGTCTTTGGTTTCCAAACCGCCTTCGGGTCAGTTGGTTTTGAGGTAAACTTACTATTTTGGCAGTGGCTATTTTTAGTAAGTCTAATTTTGGCAGTGGCATCATCAGCAGTTCAACTCAAGTCATTTTGTTATCCATCAGTCTCAGTTTGGCTTTGGGTTTGGTTTTCTTCATGAGTTGAGTTTATACTTAGTCAAATTTCATGTTTCTCAGTTGTACCCCACGCCTAGGATTAATGACTTCATGTTGTTTTAAAAGAGGGGCCATTAAGGGGGTCAATTGTGCATTTAATGATTTATTAAATGCTTTATTGTTGCAAAGTGAAGTTGGACACCTAAAGGAGGTTGAGTAATATTTTATTATTTCAAAAAGTAAAAGGCAGGCAGCAAGCCCTTTTGAAGTTAGTGATTCAACTTCTTGGAATTTGAAGAGTTCTTGTTGCTTCATTTGCCAACTAAAGCTTATATATTGCTGTTGTTTGAAGAGCTGATGATCCATTGTTAATTGCTAAAGTTATGCTGTCGAAATGACATTGTGATTATTTCTTCGAGGGATGTTTACCTCCTAGATTCCAATCAATTTCGTGTTTGAAAGACAACACCTAATTGGTTTTATTGCTGCTTCTCATCCAGACTAGCAGATTGAGCCTATTGTTGAAGAATTTTGGAGTTTATTATCATTTTTGAGTTGCTGGTTCATCTACAGCTGAAAGTGAATTTTGTATACAGCTTTGTGAGTAATTTTTATTTCATTCTGGGCATTTGTGCTATGTGATTGTTGACATTGGGCGACCCTTCTCATAGAAGATGAGACTTAAATTCAAAGAACCTGATTTTTAAGAGCAAAATCGCCCTTCCAGCCAAGCCGTACCTTCTTAGAGAACATTGGGATTCGTGCCAAATAAATGTGGAGGATTTGATGTTGTTTTATGACTTGTTCTTGGGCGCCATACTCCTAGAGAGCCTTTGCAAAAGGTTTCAGTCAATTTGAAGGTATATTGATGAAGTTATGAGCATTTCATGGTGTTTTCTATTTGCTGATCAGAATTTCCAGAACTCAGATTTTTATAGCAGATTGCATTAGTTTGTTGTTTTTGGCCTATACTTCATCATTTGAGGGATAAACATTGTAAAGCATTCATTCTTTACATCTTAGCATTATTCTCTATCATTGTAATACTTGTATTTGCAGATTCCTTGATTGTAAGGTTGAGATTTAGTAGTACTAATCCAACCATTGTTATTGCTGCAATTACTTGTTATAATTTCATACATTTGTAACCCCTGGATAGTTTACCGCCAGTGTGGAGAAAAAACAATTAATCTCTCTTTAGTCACCCACTGTAAAGTGGCGAATTCCCACTCATAAGTGGATGCCCGCCGTAGCGGATGAATTAGTTTTGTATTGTAATGTTTCCCCCCCACTGTTCAAGTGGTAGCGTGGAAATTCTCATGGCTGGTTATCCACCTATTGTTTCAGTTTTCAATTAATCACTCCGTCATATGTTAGCACCTCGCCCTCAATGGGATCTTGAGTGCACATTCTTGACGTTGAGTTTGTTTCAATTCAAGTATTGTTCATTAGTTGCTCCGCCATATGACAACACCTTTCCTTCATTGGGATTGAGTGTGCATTCTTGGCGTTGAGTTTCTTTTAAGCTTGGTTTTCAGTTTGATGCTAACGCTAATCCAGTTGACTAGTGCTTGTTTGTGTTATGATAATTCAAGAAAAAAATTATTGGCATATTTCTGCCATTACGTAAGCAAGGCTGCCCTTATTTATACACAAACAAAGGAGTAGAAAACCCTAAAATCTCCTTGTTTTTAACAACTAGCCTTGCCAACATGCAAGCTTTATTTCTTAGTCTAAACAAAAGATAACTAACAATTAGCTGGACTACAAACGTCAGTTAACTGATTTAACTACAAGAAAAGCTCCAACTATACATCTGATATTTCCAAAGAATTGATAAGCATGAATGAGAACAGCTAGTTAAACTTGGAAAAGGCATCAAGTTAACTGTTGCCTTTACTAAAGTTCTATCTCTGAAAATCTTCGCATGCTCCAACTGGCAATTCACTCATTGATAACTTGGGAAAGCATATCCTCCAAAAAGTTGTTAACTACATCTTCATCGGGAATACTGATACTCTTCAGAACAATGTATTGTCTTTCCAACATCTCTTCACCACCTACGATCAGATTTAGAAATTATTTTCTCTTTTCAGTCAGCTTTCATCAAATTTTTGGTCGACATGGAAAACCATATTTTATCTATCTTCAAGGCAACGGATCACCACAGTTTACCAATGTATGTTTTGAATCTCTTTATCTCATTTACCAAGATCAAAGTAAGTGCCATCTTCATGTCGATATTGACAAGGGATCTACGACACAAACGTGCTTACGAACTTGAGAGTATTAGCATCCTTTTGTCTATATCCAACCAATTCTAAAAATATTCCTTCATAGGTTTTTACTTTGAAGAGGTGCCGTTCTCCAAGCAAACCTTCTTCTCATGCCTTCTCACAACACTGAATCATAAGCCGGCCCTCGTTGAAATAACAATTCGCTTCTTGTTCTTTCCGGCCATATGGCTTTGACTCCTCAATTCTCTTCGAGTGAAGATTCCCATGGGCGTTTGTAATTTCACCTTGGTACATTTTACAAGTATAATTCGTGGTGATGAATTCCTTTCTACAATTCTCAATTTCTATATATTTAATCCTCACTGACTTTTGGATGTTGATTCCCAGCAGCTAATCCACTTATGGAAGCCATTGGCAGGCCCGTGAAGTACCATGAAGAAGGTTGGAAACATACTATCGCAGATGTTGAATCTCAACCTTGAGGGCTGCCTTATCTTCTCCATGCTTGAGCACTCGTTCCTTCAGATTGTCTGCTGCAACCTCGAAGACATTTACATCAGTATGTTAGGTGCTTCTACCGAGATAGGCCTTGACAACCTTGAAGTCATCAATTTCAACCTCATCAATGTTCTTGTCCTCTGGAGGTGTGGCAAATTCAAGGACGATCTCGCCATCAAGATTCTTCTCCATATGAACTTTCTTATTAAGTTTCTTCTCTGATGTGTCTTGATAGACGTTGTCGAGCTCTGCAAAGTTTAATTGATAAGAAGGCTTCCTCCTCTTCCTACCCAACAAGTTCTCAAGCCAAGACGAGGAGTCTCTACTAATTTCTCTGGGAGGATCGGTTCC
Source organism: Sequoia sempervirens (assembly GCA_007258455.2). Lineage (NCBI taxonomy): Eukaryota > Viridiplantae > Streptophyta > Pinopsida > Cupressales > Cupressaceae > Sequoia > Sequoia sempervirens. The sequence continues at coordinate 74,889 of VDFB02297547.1, forward strand.
AGCTTCAGCAACTCTTGATGGATCAACAAGTGTTGAGACATTGTGAACTGGTGAATCGCCTTCTAAATCTATATGAATAGGAGAAGGCCTCAACAACGATGGAAGAATAGGAGATGGAGGCATGGTTTCAACTTAAGGTGTTCACTCAACTGGAACTTTCGATGCATCTAATGGTTGTTCTTGTTGAGTCCCAATGGGAAACTTCATATTTTCCTTCAAATTCCTTGACATTTTGTTGTTCTTTGAACCTTTTGGAGGAACGCTCATTACTTTCATTCTGGGCTTTGGTCTAGAAGAAGAAGGTAGAGATGTATGAACTATTAGCGGCTCTACAACTACCTTTCATGTACTTTTAGTAAGGAATATCTTGTTGTTCTTGACAACTTGGCTTGTTCTTTCCTCGATGGAGGTACTCTCTTTGGCGAACCAATCAGCCTATGGAAGTGACCGTTGCTCAACTTGATCTTGGGAATACATAGGAAGTAGAACTTCCCCTTCATCATCTGAAAGTCCTTCCACATCTTCTGATAAGAAATCAGTCATCTACCGAAGGGTAAGTCTAGAGTAGTTGCACTTGCATACTTCGAACTCATCTTCGCAGTTAGCCCAGAAATCTTCAATTGTGGGCACATATGCTTGATTTTGACCAAGACGGGATGTGAAGACACCAAGAGGATCATATGAGCGTCTCTCCTTGAAAAGCTTGAGACCAAACTTCGACATTTCATCACTCATCAACTTAGCATCAACTATTGATTTGCATCTATGTATGCTCATCTCAAATGGGAAATTCAATGCATGCTTGCGTCTGCTATGCAAAAAGGTGTCCACTTCATGTACTTGCGTTAGAAACTCCATGAACACGACCTCATCTCTTGGATATCTAGGTAGCATGACTAGATCACCTAAGAAGACATATACTCTTATGTAGGAGAACGTGGGGAATTGGATAAGCCAATCAGCCCACTCCGCCATTGCCAATTTGGAATCTGCTAAAATCCATATATGCAACTCATGATCAAGATCTCACACCGTATACATCAGGAATAGATCATTCACCCGCTTGTAACGTCGCTCAAATTCTGAAAACTCTAGCTATGGGTAATGATCATATACATGTTGAACACCCAAGGTTCCAATGAGAGTCAAACCTATAAACTTGCCTTGAAAGGCCATGAGATATATGAGGCATGATATCATGTGGAACTCGTGGGCCTTGAAGAATTTTGTCATCTGACGGTAGAGACAATCACTGATCAATGCTGGCCAGTCATCATGTTTTGTTCTGTCAACAATCTAGGAGATGACATAAAACATCCAAGGCTGCAATTTATTAGCCTCTACTTGACCTATGACTCAGTTGAGCAAAGTAATCATGACTGCAATTTCATCCTTGAAGTCACTGCAAAGTATTTTGCGTCTCTTTCAGCCACTTATGAGCCATCCTCTTCCGGAAAAGTTGTCCTTTCGTGCATAACACACCCTTTCACATTCTATAATAGATATGATAAAAAAATTCATGCATGGTGTATTGCAAAACACTTCTCAATATCTTTCAGCCTAAAGCTTCAAATACTACACCCATCTACTGATATGATTTCTCATGAAGTTGGATTGTAATGCTTGACACAAGCAATTACAAATTCAACGCTTTGCACTGAGATGGGAATAGGAGTTGCTGCAAGCAAACCGAAATGATCAAGATTTTTGACT
>VDFB02297548.1:0-36128 GCA_007258455.2 Sequoia sempervirens
ATGAGTCAATAAAATAAATCATAAAAATAAGACTATAAAAATATAAACAATGTTGCAGTATCACTTGCCATATCTATTTGGGGTGGGGCTATTAGCTAGTGTTGATCATGTCTATCGTAGGAACAAATCCATTAAGACATATCTCAGGATGTTGTTGGTGAAATGTCAAAAGATGTGTGGTCAATATCTTGAAATTGTTTTTGTCTGTTTGTAATCAAATATTTGTGATTGTTTGCTTGAAAGTTCTAGCTTTTGATGTTTGCTTTGTTTCTTTGTCTATTTCATCAAAGAGTGAGGATGATGATTTGTTTATTATGGATGATGTTTTATTGTGGATAGGTGATGACGAAAATGATAGAGATAGGATTTTTGAGCTTTTTGATGTTATCTGATGCTATTTTTTGGATTTTGGATTTTGGATTTTGTGACCAATTTGAATGAAAGCATGATAGAAACCTAAAGGGACTAACCTAGGGACTCAGGGGCTGATCAGAGATAATCCTTGCCTACATTATACATGCAGAGACCATGAAGTTCAACTTGGTGTGACTCAAATCCTAACATGTTTTTGGGATTTAAACAATGTTGCTAACTTGGATTGGTATTCCACTTCTGTTTCTAGAGGATATGTTGTGGGAAATTTACTTGAACTAGCTGTGTGATTCAAGCAAATGTTGATATCTTAGAATTTTGAGTGAAGGAATAATCCAAAGTTGTTCTTTTGTTTTTTGTCATTTTTTGAATGTTTTTTTATTTTTGTTGTTTTTTAGATGTTTTTGATTTTAAAAGTTTTGAAGGTTACCCTGGTAGTGCATTGGTCTTACACCTTGTTGTTAGGATGAATTGTTTTAAAGGTTACCCTAGTAATGCGTTGGCAGTACACTTTGTTGTTGGGACAAATTATTTTGAAGGTTACCCTTGTAATGCGTTGGCAGTACACCTTGTTGTTGGGACGATGCCTAAATCACAATGTGAGCTAGAAGACATAGATCAAGATTTATTCTGAAGCAAGATGAAAGTACTTGCCTCCCAATGTCTAGCAATGTAGGTAATGGGTTATCTTGTGATAGGATAACATGTTTGGATAAAGTATGCCCTTTGGATAATGCCTCATGGATTAGATAATGCTGGATAGGATAGGATCAATGATAGTGACCCATGTCAAGATTTTTTCCATAAGCAAGTGTAAAGTGTACACCAAATGTTTGTCAAGATCAAGGTAAGTTGGATTTGGATAAAAATGGATTGGATTTATTATGGATAAGCTGAGATGCTTCCACTTGAAATGGTGCACATAGATGCTCGATTCTACACATGACACCTGTTTTCCAAGTTTTCATCATGGTACTTGTCCAAAGCGCCACCATAGTGGTTTTCATTGGAGGACTATTTTTCTCTTGACTATTTTCTTGTTTTTTTTGTTTTTTATTGATTTTTGATGCAATACAAAATGCCTATTTACCAAGTTTTCATTATGGTGACACTTTTCTACTCATGTTGAACCACCTGGTGGTGTTGATGTAGGCACTGCTAGTGCTAATATGGTTGTTGTTTCTGTCATGATGTGCCAACAATATCTTGCTTGGAGGAGTTATTTTGCTAATATGTGGGTGCTTGAATGTAACCCCTGACAATTCTTGTTTTCTTTCTCGATACTGGAGTTAACCTTACCTTCATGTGCACATCGTGATAGATTGCCCTTAGAATCCTTATGATAAAGAGTTGTTGCCAACACATGGTCAATGCGAGGGTTTGATATCATGGATGGTGAAATGTGTTGAGGGATATGATATTTAGATGGATTGGTTGACATTTTGGAATCCTTTACTATCCAAACTTGGGATGATGAGCAATGATAGGTGGATATGAAGATTCAATTGGGACCAATGTCTTGATATACCTTGTAGGTCACTCTTGAAGCTTTCTTTTGTATTGTTGGATATCTTTGATGGATGAAATTCCCTTTTTTATTTTTCCCCATAATTTCTTTGACTGATGGAGTTTGATAGGATGATTTTCTTTCTTTTGCTTTTGTATCCATTTGAATTTTTCTTGTCCATTTTTTTTTGCTGATTCTTTTGCTTCAATGACTTGTTCCTTTATTTGATATAGCTTTTTCTCTTATTGTTGGTCCCCATTAGAGGGTGGAAAAATACGTGGATGATGATTCATGACATGGCCAGTTGTAGTGTTGGTAGCAATTTCATCATAAGGACTCTTCGTGCTCTCTATGTTGATGCTTGCATTAGATAAAGTTGACCCTTGTATTATAGAGGTATCGTTGATATGTTTAGATCCCTTAATTGTTGAATAACCAAGAACTTGATGCTTAGGATTCCAATAATCTATACTAGTTCTAGGATACCATGTTCATGTAGGCATAATCCTCTATTTTGATACTGAATCCATTGAAAAAATTTATTTGCAATAAGATGTGTCTTACCTTGGAAACAAGGTGCTAATCCTTCTTTGCTCTATTATGGATCTTCAAATGTGATAGCTTCTTCATTGGTAGGATAGCTTGCTTTGACAAAGGTAAGTGATCCAATTTTATAACTTATAGGATCTTGCATATGTGGGATAATTTCCTAATTGATATCTTTGGCTTGATCTTGCGGAATATCATATTTTAATGGCTCTTCAAGATATATTGGTGCTTCTTTGATTGTTGTATACCTAGTGCTCTGTTGCTCAGGATTGTCCATTATCTTTGCTGATCTTAAGATAATGTACTCCATATTTTTATGCTTGATGTCTTCAACCTGCTTGCAGGATGCTTCTAATTTTAATGCTTCTTTTTTATCAATTTCAGATATGTCTATAGATTTTGTTGTGCTTTGATCATGTGTAAAGATGTTAAGAGTAGGTGACTCTTGTTCCTTGGTAATTTCATCGAGTATGAGACTCTTCTTTTGGATGAATATCATCTACATGTCCATTAGGAGTAAGCATCTCATGGGTAGATGTATGTTGGTTTGGCATATGGATGTGTTCTTCTTTTGGAAAACCTTGGATGTCTTGGAAGATATCTGCCAAGTCATTGTAGTATTTTGATGATAGGGATTCTTCATGATCTTGACTTTGTGTGGTATTATCTTTGATGTGCTTTGGATCGTGCTCTTGACATGAATCAATTTCAAAGAAAGGATTGCTTGTAAAGGATCCTTGGATTTTCTCAAAATGTGGGCATATGGGTGATAGCTCTTGAATTAGATTTTTTGAATGGGTACAAGTGTTGGATTAAAAATCTCTTGATCATCAATATGTACTACCACAAGGTTGGATGATGTCAATATATCTTAGATTGAATCATTTCTAGACTTGGGTGATTGAGTTTGATCATGCTTGGGATTAAATTCTTGATGTATTTACTCTTGCTCATTGAATGATGTAGAGACATTGTCAATGTGATCAATGATAGATAGCTCTTGATCATTGTTTTCAACATTTGAGTTTGAGATATTGTCAATTTTGTCATTGGTAGATGAACCTTGAATTCCATCTTCAATAGTTGTTTATCCTTGATTAATAAGGTCTTGGATGAGATTTTTGAGTGCAACACATTTTGATGCATCGTGACCTTTTACTGCATGGTATTTACAATAGATCTTGTCATCATACCATGGGAATTTGATGCTAGGTTCACCACTTCGGGGCGGTTTTGGAAGTGTGATAAGTTTGGCATTTAATAATTGGTTTAACACACCCTCAATTGGATCCCCTTAAGGAGTGTACTCATGTTTAGCCGTATGGTTTGATTGTAAGGTTGGTTGTGGTGGAGATGGATTTTAAGATGAAATTTCCTACTGGTGTTGAGATTGATGATTTTGAGGTGGATATTGCTGATTTGTAGGTTGATATTGTTGATGGATTTGACTTTGATTTTGTGAAAATAGACTTTTTTGCTAATATGAATCATTGTTTTGATGATATTGGAAGTTTTGTTGATTTGGATGTTGAGATGTTTGAGGAATGATGTTTGTTTGTTGTTGGGGATTTTGAATAAAGGAAGATCCATATTGATTTTGCATAACATTAGGATCTTTATTTTGTTGTTGTAACCCTTGTTGATATTGTGCATTGTATGAAGGATCATAAGATGGGGGTTGTTGGTATGAGGTGTCTTGATGTTGAACATGTTGTTGATGATATGAATATGTGTTTTGAGGATTGTCAAGATGTTGTTGATATTGTGACTCACTCTTTTGATGATGCCTAAAGCATTGTTGATAAATTTTTCCAATTCAGTTTTCAATTGCATTTAGGGCAAGTTGATGTTGTAGATTTTGATGGTGATTTTGAAACCCTTGATGTTGTTGTGACCCTTCATAAGAGTGATTTGGGTAATAGATCAACATGTTTTGGGGATGTTTTGATACTCAATACCCTATCATAAGGTTACTTGGTTTATATCCCCATGGGTTACTTTCGTTGTTTGTGGTATTTGTTAGTGGGATGCTAGCGTTGTTCTTGTTTGCTTCCATGTTCTTCCTATGTTGTGATATCATAGTTGTCATAAACAATTGCCAAGCTCTTGTGACTATTTTTGTGACTTCTAGCCTATGGAAAAAATTGGCCTATTGGTGCAAAGCATGCATAGAAATGGTATAGTGTATTTTGATGGATGTGATACCTTCTCTAGATGTACCCTTTGGAAAAATTTAGGGTAGGGTGATTCTTTGAAAGTCATAATATGGATTCTCGCTTAATGATTTTGCTCTTTCTGAAGCTCATGAGGGGTGTATATCTATTGCCATGCAGGAGGTGGTAACATGGGTCTTTTGGCTGCTATGTCTGCTTTCTCTTCCTCTTCATCTAAGATTTGTGTTGGGTTTCTCCACTAGTTGGGTGTTTTGTTCTCAAATATGAAGGTTCTTAAACTGCTAATGATATCAATTTGTTCACCTTTAATGTGTGTGAGACTCGGTTGGAGGATTGGTGCTACAAGGTTAAGTTGTTGAACCAGAGCAGTCAGTTGCCAGATGGTCATAAAGTATGATGGTTTTGAGATGGTTACTATGAAGCTCAAGACCCTAAGGTTTGAGTGTTTTTTGGAATGGTGCTACTTTTCGGAAATCAAATTGTTGAAGGAATAGGGTTGATATTTCACTTCCTTGTCTAGAGAATATGTTGTGGAAAAGCTTACTTGAACTATTTGTGAGTCCCAAGTAACTGTTGATATCATAGACGTCTAAGTGAAGGAATGATCCCAATGGTTTGTTTAATTTTTGATTTCTAATAAGTAGGATGGAAATAATGGATGAGGGACTATATGACTTATCTGAATTTCCAATTGTTTCACTCTAACAAGGATCCTGTAAGCAGCTTCAATTTGTTTTTTCCAATTGTTAGCAGGATAGAGCAATAGCGTCGGTTTCTGAGCAATAGCGTCAGTTTCTGAGCAAAGGCGCCGAACTGTGAGCAAGAGTGGCTAGATTTATCAAGTGTGGCAAAAAATGTGTCAAGTGCGTAGGTTTTGGAGAAGCAAGTGCAACTTCTTTGTGTTTATGTCAAATGCAATGCTTATTCAGGAAAAAGCGAGTTTCTTTTGGAAAGTGAGAGCAGTTTATTGGAAAGTACGTTGGTTTCTCAGAAGCAAGTGTGAGGAAAAATAAGCAGGTGTACGGTTCCCACATCAAGTGCTCAATTTCTTTCAAATGCAACTGATTTTCACTAGTGAAGTTTCTGGGACAAAGAGCAAATGCAATGAAATTTTAGCAACTGTGCCAGAAAATGTAGCAACTACGCTGGAATTTTGTGCAAAGGTGGTCTTTGTGTGTTTTGTTTCCAATTTGAGAAATCTTTCTCTAGATTTTTGCAAGTTAAAGTTGGGTTTTTTTTTCTCAATTTCTGTGTTTGGAGTATGGCAAGTGATACGACAACACTTGTATTGACTCAAAAAGCATGGACTTGTGTGACCTTCATGTCTATAGCTTAAGTTGTGAAATCACGACACCCAAACCATAGTTCCCAAATGTTTACTTTGATCAATGTAGCTTGAAATAAAAGCCTGAATATTTGAAAACCTTTAAGGAAAATCCTTTCAAGGAGTGCAAATATGGGGCTTCTTTTAAAATCATACACTAAGTCAAAGGGTTTTTGATTCAATCATCATGTTTAGTGTTTGTTTGGATGTGTTCTTTTTAGATCAAGCACAAAATTTGATATCAAGATTGTTTTGAATGTATTTGGCAAGTTTAACATAAACAAGCATTTACAACCCCAAAGATAGAAACCATCCTTTTAGGTAGGCTTGCCTCATGCCCCAAAGGGATTATTTTACGTGCAACTTATGGCACGGGCCTGAAGTCAGACATGGCAAGTAACTTCTTGGAAGTAAATTCTGATGCACCACTTTCAAAGAATGTTTTTGGATAAAGGGGTAGCTTCTAAAACAATTTGGCTCTTAGTAATGTTCTGGGGATATTATTTTTGAGCCCCTATACATGCGACATTTTGATCAATTAAGAGACCTCCCAACCCTTACAGGTTTTTATGCATCACAAGGATACTGAGGGAGAATGCGTCGGCATAGGCCAACAACACCTAGTGGGATGATGAACTTTCCTCACACCCACAATTTATTTATATAGTGGTCTAGAACAAAAGTACTACTTGGGTCACCTATGAGTTCTCTGATGCGGGATGTGTCTCAATAGGCAGACCCTCTAAAGGTATGCTTCAAGAAAATAAAGGTGTGAAGCTCAAGATGTTTTCGCTCGCCTAAGATCACCAAAAGGTGCAAGGGAAGAAGACAACCATCTAGCTTGCCAAACACTGAATGCACAACATACACTTCATAGCAGTTTGATTCTTTTTAAGCACCTCGAGTGGTGCTATCCCCAAAAATATTTGAATAAAGCATAACAACTTGTTCTTTTTAATTGCACCAATATGAAGTATTCTGGATATCAATCACTTAAGATAGCAAAGGTGCAAGACATACAAAATAATTTGTTCATTTTTAAACCCAAGTTTGAGTGTTTCTAAGAAATCAATCCTAGTCTTACTTGGTCAACAAAAACAAATACAAGCGTGTGTCAACAAAAAGAAATCGTTTTGGTCATTTGCGTTGTTCTTTTTATGCACCAAAATCAAGATTCCTAATTATGAAAACTTGGAAAGAGTTCATTTTTAGAGCACCTTAATTGAAATGTTTTATTATTTTTATGCACCAACTGATAATTCCTAATTTAGAAAAACTTTGAAATGGTTCATTTTTAAGAGCACCAAAATGAAATGTTCATTTGTGTTGTTCTTTTTAAAGCACCAAATAAAAAGTCCCTATTTTAAGAAAGCTTTGAAATGATTCAATTTTTAGGAGCACCAAAACAAAGTGTGCATTTGTTCTTTTTAAGCACCAAATAACGATGCCTATTTTAAGAAAGCTTGAAATGGTTCATTTTAAGAGCACCTTAAAAACAAATATGTTTTGTTCTTTTTATGCACCAAAACAAAATATTCCTAACTTTAAAAAGTGCTTGTAAATCTGGAGTTCTTTGACCGTTCGTCTTCCCTACAGAAAACATGTTAGTGTTTCTCAAACCCTGCATACAAATATGTTAACACTTTTCACACATTAAAAAATAGGCATCCATTAGCAAGAAAATCAATTAAAAATTAGTAGATCTCAGACATAGGTTTGTCAGAGAAAATGCTCAGAAAAAATTAGCAAGTGCACCCTTTGTCAGAGAGCAAATGTGTAGAAAAAGAGCAAGTGCACCCTTTTTCAGCAGTCAAATGCGTGGAAAAATGTTAAGTGCACGGTTCTTGGTGTCAACTGCACGGGTTTCAGAGGCAAGTGCACAGTTTTCTTGACAGGAAAGTATGAAATTTTTTGGGATAGTGCATGAAAACTTCTCCAAAAACAATTCTGGAACCTGCAACTTCAAAAATGTCTCATATCAGAGTGTGTTCACCTGATGTTGGATTGTTCGTATCACTGCAAAGCCTCCATAGTTCGTGTGTGAAGCCTTGATGTGATGTCTTGGTTGGTTGATCAAAGAAATGACAAAGCTCTAAGAATGGTGGTTGTAAACATTAGCAGTACTTCATTGTGCAAATGATGTTGACTCTTTGATCCCCCTTTTTTGTGAGGAAAGAGGTTTGTTATATAAAAAATGTGATTTGAAATGGACGATCAAGATTAAACAATGTTGTTGTTATCTCCTAGAAATGCACCCTATGCAAAGTTATGAAAACTAAGCTTTCTAGAGAAACATGGGATCATTTCAAGGTTGTGGGTCACCTAAAGTTGAAATGAACCTCCGGAGAAGGCCGGCTTCCTTTGGTATCACTTAAACTACTGATTCTGTAAAGGGAAAGGGAGAAGGAGTACATATAAATGAAACTAAATACTATGGTGATACACCGAATTGATAAGAAATCATGAAATGAAAACAAGATAAACATACATTGGAAAGCTAATGGTTACTATTTCACTTACTCAACATAACCCCTTTAGACTTATGCATCATTCTTAAAAGGCTTGATCTACATACATATCTTAAGAAGGAAAGATGAATTTCACAGCTTTAAGGTATGAATACAGATTTAGAAAACATAGTTGAAAACTTGCATAATCTAAAAAAATACAGAAATGAGAGTAATACAAACATTAACACTGGCTTCCGAGGTAAACTTTGTGTTTTATTCTAGATTCTAGTTGAGTTACAAAGCATACATCAGTTGAGAGAGGATTGTTAAAAATCACTGACTCCTGAGAATGCACAATCCGAACCCCTTTACAAAGAGGCAAAAATGCCTTATATACAAAAGATATCAGCCCCCTAGGGCCTACAAAAAATATTTGCGTTCATAAAAAACTACCCTTAGATCTTTTTGATGAAATTAATGCTGCATCCCCGTGTCCATGTCGGTGTGGAGTCACTCTAGGAATGGCCTCCTTGATCTTTTGCAACTACCGCATTCACTTCTGGTCTTCATATCCCTAGTCTTCTAATCTCCTTGCTGAGCTGCTTTGAATGCTTTTGAGCTCAGGGCAGATCCATGTCGTGTTCCCCCTATTGATCTTCTTGGCACCGATCAAGCTGCCACGGCTCGCCTGTAGCCTCCTCCGATTGGATGCATTCATGCCATATAGATTCCAGATGGTCAAGGGTCATTAGACTGAATCGCATGTTGGTGAGACACTAGACGTGTCTCCCCGATGCGATTATGCCCTTACAATAGCATCGGCATAGAATACAATCGTTGCTGAGAGCTCTCATCGAGCCACAAACGTTATATCGACATCGCCCTTGTCATCGCCCAGAACATCGGCAAGACATATCGCTTTCGGGAAGACCTCATGTAGAATTCATCTTGTTTCAGCGAGAGCCTTCCCTCTTATTCACAATGGTCGGCGAGACATATCGGGTCGGGGAGACTTCCTTCGTTCACCGAGATATCACACCACAGGCAAAATCTATCGGTTGGACTACCCCCATTCACTGAGACATCATGGCAAGCTCATTACTTTACTGAAGGCACCAAACATGTCGGCGTGACTAACAACCATCGACAAGACATCCTGTCGAAGGCAACTGTCTCGGCGAGCCCATTTCATCTCGGCAAGACCCTGTCGGGTCGGTGAGAAAGACATCTCCCCGAGACCATTGGCTTCGGCGAGACATCTACTTGTCGTTGAGACCTCTTACTGAACTGCTCCTCTCAGTGATGAGTTTACATTCTTTTTAGTCAGGGAGACATTGCTTGGTTGGTGAGACCTCTCGCCAAGCTCCTTTACCTTCCGACGAGCTCAAAACATTTCGGGGAGACTTCCTTCATTCACCGAGACATCACACCAAGTGCATTTCATTTAGGTGAGACCTTTCCCTGTCGGTGTGACCTTTCATTGATGATGCCTCCCTTCGCCGAGACATCCACCTTTCGCCCATACATTATGGCGAACTGAATCCTTTCACCGAACTCACTTCATTTCGGGGAGATCGCACTTGGTCAGTGAGACCTCTCACCGAGCTCACAACTTTCGCCGCGACCTCCACTTGATGGTAGGACATTTCCCCGAGACCACCATCCTATGTCGAAGGCATCCAATCTCAGCGAGACATTATTGCGGTCGCTGAGACATCTCAGTGAGCTCCACCTGTTCCCCCCGATGACATCTTCTTTCGCTAAGACCTTCGTTAGTCGCCGAAACATCTCCCTGAAACCACGACCTCATATTGAAGGCACCACTCTGTTGGCGGGATTTTCATCCTTCGGCCAGACTTTATACCGAAGCCTCCATCTCTTGGCGAGTGCAGACCCTCTTTTGGGGAGACTTCGCTTGATCGGCAGGACCCCATGCCGAAGGAAAAATCCTTCGGCGAGCTCGCTTCATTTCGTCGGCAGGACCTCATCCTTTCGGGAAGACATCTCCCCGAGACCATTCTATCCTTGGGTGACCTCTTTTTCATATCGGGGAGACCTCCCCTTTCGTCGAGACTTTTCAGCAAATGTGAACTCTTCTCCCCGACGCCGGCCTTGCGAACAACCTTCGGCGTGACATCTTTGCAAGCAGAGAGATACATAAGGACTCATGGCGACCCGAAAGTCATGGCGACTGGATTTTAGTCAACCAAATAGGACGCGCTGCTAGTCGGCAAGACAACAAGAGGGTCTTGCCGACTCTCTTCTCTGATAAGTTTTGTGCCAAAATTGATTGCGACATGTTTTGCAACTGAGCTCCTTTGTGAAATAGATCAGTTGTATGATTTAATCCTTCACAACAATGTCCCCATTTGGCCTTCATGAACACTTGAAACATAGATTGCCCTGCCTGAGCCCGTAGGTGAAAAATGGGTAACAGTTGCATCAATATCGATGGTTGAAAGGTGTTGAGAGGAAATAGACATGAATAATCTATGCAAAATAGATTGCAAAATTTGTGTTATTGAAGAATAGATTGAATGATCTATGGGATTGATAGATAGATTGATTAGTTAGGAATTAGATTGATCTGTCAGGAGATCGAAATTTGCTCAATTAGGAATAGATTGATATGTTAGGAATAGATTAAGAAATCAGGGGATCGTAATTTACTGAATCAGAAAAGTAGTTGAGAATGATTTAATTAATTCATTCATTTTGGAGTTGAATGTGCAAATCAAGTTTGACTTTTTCAAATAGAGTTGCATTAGTTTGATTTGATTTTTGATGATAATTTGAATAGTTTGATTTAATTATTCAAGTTTTTGGAGGGAAAGTGTCGTAATTAAATATGATTTAATAATTCAATTAAATTTAGGGGAATAAAGTGATTTAGCGATGTAATTAAATAATTGATGTTATTTAACTAATCAAGATGAATAATGTGAGATTAAGACTTTATTAAATAAATATAATTTATTTAATTGGTCGAAATTGATGAAAAAGTGAATTAATTAAATAATGTCATATTATTCAATTAATAGTAGAAATAGGGTTTTTAGGACTTTATTAAATGATGCAGAGGGTCAGGGACTTTGCAAGGAACACCAGATAACAAGACCAACAATGCTTCACTTCTCAACCTTTCAACTAAGCACCAACTTGAAGATAAGGCCTCAACTTTGCATTCATGAACTATTTGCTTCCCTTGTGGTTCCAAAACATTTGAATGATCTCAAAGGACTTAACCTAACTTGACTCAAAAGGTTCTCAAGCTCTAACCCTCTGTTTTGAACAAAACTCACTTTTGCTGCTCAACTAGCCTTCTAGCCCTATTAGGCCTTTGGCGAAGGATTCTTGACTTTTTCCTCAAACTTTGCAAATGAACCTCCAATATAATGGTTATTTCAGGTGTGGTTTTTTATGACAAACATCATTTCAACTCCTTGGCATCACTTGTTTCAGACAATCTTTCTTCAAACCCCGCTGTTTCCTCAAAACTAGGCCTAATTAGCCCTATTTTTCAAAGCAACCCCTCTTTAGATTTGTCCCCTGACCTTGAAACTCTCAACAGTCTTCCAAAACATTCCCAAACCAAATATTTTCAGACTTTTAATCTTCTATGTTACTCTTAACATGCCCAATTACAAAACCCTCCCTAAATTGGCTTAAAACTAGGGCTTTTTGGTTCTAGGACTTCCAAACACTTCCAGGTCTTAAATTTTGACTTTTCACCATTAATTCATCATTTCTCAACTACTTCAACTCAAAAATGTACCTCTTGTTAAGGCATATTCTCCACTACTATACCCTAGGGTCCATCTTCATGCCTTTTCCTTTGCTAATTCACTGTGCACATGTTAGTTTTCCTCTTCCCTGCACATTTATTTGTTAGTTTCTTATGGTACATGTCAAATGTGATCCATTTCATAGGTGTTCAGTCAAATTACTCCATGAAATGGATCATTCAATCATTAAAACTCTCAAAATAGAGCAAAATCTGCATTTTCCTGTAGACAGTCAGCAAAAAAAATGTGCAAGAATTTGATTCCTATTGTCTTTCAGAGCATACAAAGGTTTGAAATCATGTAAATACCAGTCCTTAATCCATCACAATGAATCAAACTTCAATAGGAAATCAATAGACTACCAAAAAAGACACAAAATAATGCAAAAAACTGTAGTTTACTGCTTTTCTTGAGAACAGTCCGTACAACTCTTCTTCAAAAATGACCAACCCCGTACAAATGAATATTTTAGGGTTATAAACCCATTCTACAACTAATCCAACCGAATTGGATTGATTACAATGCTTTATTAACTCAAACACTCAAAACTCTCTTTCCCGCCTAAACTGAAATTCAAAATTTTGAAATGACAAACTTACCTTTTCCCTCCCTAAATAGGCTTAAAACTAGGGCTTTTTGGTTCTAGGACTTCCAAACACTTCCAGGTCTTAAATTTTGACTTTTCACCATTAATTCATCATTGCTCAACTACTGCAACTAAAAAATGTACCTCTTGTTAAGGCAGATTCTCCACTGCTATACCCTAGGGTCCATCTTCATGCCTTTTCCTTTGCTAATTCACTGTGCACATGTTAGTTTTCCTCTTCCCTACACATTTCTTTGTTTGTTTCTTATGGTACATGTCAAATGTGATCCATTTCATAGGTGCTCAGTCAAATTACTCCATGAAATGGATCATTCAATCATTAAAACTCTCAAAACAAAGCAAAATCTGTATTTTCCTGTAGATAGTCAGCAAAAAAAGGTGCAAGAATTTGATTCCTATTGTCTTTCAGAGCATACAAAGGTTTGAAATCATGTAAATACCAGTCCTTAATCCATCACAATGAATCAAACTTCAATAGGAAATCAATAGACTACCAAAAAAGACACAAAATAATGCAAAAAACTATAGTTTACTGCTTTTCCTGAGAACAGTCTGTACAACTCTTCTTCAAAAATGACCAACCCCATACAAATGAATATTTTAGGGTTATAAACCCATTCTCCAACTGATCCAACTGAATTGGATTGATTACAATGCTTTATTAACTCTAAAACACTCAAAACTCTCTTTCCCGCCTAAACTGAAATTCAAAATTTTGAAATGACAAACTTACCTTTTATTGATTTATACTAACCAAAAGCTATCTAGACTTTAATATCTAACCATAATTGATCTAATTAGAACATCATAAACCTACCTACACCTCTTGGACACTATTGGTCCACTTATAAGATTCTTTTGTCCTATGGTCCTTTCAGGACCCTTAGAACTTTTAACATTCTCATTACATTTATTCATCTCAAATGCCATTATAGGCTCCAATAGGTCATAATTAATGTTTTGACTTGCTTGAAAGGTCCTCCTGACCCCTGCACACTCCTGATCCTTGAAGAGCTCCTTGAAGGCCCTGGGTGCTCCTGCACCATTAAATAAAAGGAAGTTATTTAATTAGTCAAAAATGATGGAAAAGTGAATTAATTAAATAATGTCATATTACTCAATTAAATAGAGGAATTTAGGGTTTTGGATGCAATTGATGTGAAATGCAGTGATATATGCTAGTTCATAGGCTAGGAAAATTTTAGGTGTCTACAAGTTTATATTATATTATCCAACTAAAAGATCAACAACACATCTAGCAATGCATGCTACACTCATGGATACACTTAATCAAGATTGATTAATACTTTAATTAATCACTCTTCAAAGATTACAAGTGTTGTTATAAATTTGGGATGAAACCAAAATATTACGATCTCAAAATTGTGATACCTATAATTGAAAATGAAACCATAAGGCTTCTAGGATGAATGTCTCTATTCTATTGGATTTTTCACTTTCACTCTCAAATGTTCATCCTCTTCAAAATGATGTTTTTGATTCCTTAATTCCCTAAGAGAGACATGTGATCTATTTGAAATGCCATAATCCATTATCAATACACTATAGAGAATTCCCATAGCTATCAAACATCATTTTCCTTAATTCATGCCTAAAAATGTTTCAAATGTTCCTTGATGTATTGCAAAAGCATGGTGGGATGTTCTTTCATTTACAAATATTATCTACATTAATAGCACCATTGATTTGATGTGTAGACCAAGAAATGGTTAGTGAAATCCATTGGAATAGTGGCCAAAATTTGACCACTACATTAATTACATTATGGGTGCCTTTACTCTTTTCCATCACTAGAAACACATGAGAATATATGCCTTATGATGAATAGTTGTTTCTAAGAGAAAAATTGATTAGATAGTTGTGGGGGCTTATTAGGTCATTAATGACAATCTAGGACATGTCAGGAGGTAGGTGGGAGAAAATAATGAAAAGCATGGAATTTTTAGAGTTTTAAGGATTGGGGATTGAGAGTGACTCATGACTCATACCTTATTTGAGGTGTCAAGAATTAGGGGTAAGGCATGCATATTTGGGGAAGTCTAAACAGGAAATCCAAAAAAGGTGAAATATAGTGTAAGACATCAAAGATCAGAGGTTGAAAGTACCTCATACAAGGTATCCAAATGAGGATTGGCCCTTGAACTCATTATCCCAACAAGAAGATAGTGTGGTGAAAAGTACCAAGTATTAGAGTTTGAGGATATCACATACCACATACCACATACCACATACCACATTAAAGGTAAGCATGCATCTCTAACTCCAATGGGATGTATAAAGGGGGTTTATTGGACATCAATGATTAGGGATGCTCAAGAAGATCTACTTGGATAAGAGGATGAATGCAAATCTAACTTTGAAAAGATGAATGAAGGAAATGATAGAGTTTGGGGTTTGGTGATGACACGAAATAGGTACCTAGGTAAAGGTAAGGCTACAACTCCAACTCTAATGAAGTACCTTATTAAAAATATTGCATCAAGGGTCAAGAGTTGGGGATGACATAAGAAGGGTACTCGAGCAAGGGAAAGTCAAGCAAGCTAACAATGAACAAAGGAAAATTTAGACTTAGGAGAAAAGGAATGTAAGGAAGGGAAACCCCATAACTCTAAAAAATGCAAAAGGGTGAAAGCAAGGAACGAGTGAAAGGAAAGTTACAAAGGAGGAATCCAATATCCTAACAAGGGGAAAGGGCGAAGGTGGACTTAAAATTTTTGAGGAGAGGAATCAAAGATATCAAGGAATGGGTACTCGGGGAGAGGGATGGCCAAAAATTTGATGCAAGAAGGAACTTAAGGTAAAATATCAAGGTTTTAAGGTGACAAGATGAAAAGGAAATAGTATTAAGGGAAAGACAACTCCAAAACTCTAACAACACTACACATACTTAGGAATTTGAACAACATAACCCCCGAACTTATAATATTTGAGACAAGTTGCAACTTCGAACATGTGATAGGAACATGGAGGGATGGAGAAACACACTTATGAAAACCTTGACTAAGGGAGACCCATTTGGAACTATCTCAAATTGATTATCTATGATGGGATATATAAGGTCAATATTCACAAAGAGACATAAGCACATAACAAAGAGACACATTAAAATGGGGTACCAATAGAACCTTCAACAAGCTATAGTAATGATTACTTTAAAGAATATGGCAGAGGAATTTATTTCAAGATCAATAGATATAGTTGTAGAAGAGGAAGAATTCAAACACGAAACTACTACTACTATGGTAAGTTAGGACATTATGCAATTAAATGTAAAAGAAAAAAGAAAGAAGAGTCAAGTTGTGGTTTTTATGGTAATGTTGCACACAATGTATTCAATTGACCCAAAGCAATATAATTTTACAAGAATGGAATAATACAAGGAACAAAAATTGAAGAACTTTAAGGTCCAAACACATCAAATGGTGCTAATGTGTTAATGAAAATACTTGAGAAAGAAGGACAAGGTATTAGAAGATGAAAGAAATTTGATATATCATTATTTTATATTGGAGAACCTTCTATGAAAAAAGAGGAATAACTAGAAAAATAATATAAAGAAAAGAAGGAACCACTAAGAAGGAAAGCCATTGAATAATTTAAAAAAAAGGGAGAATAGAGTTACAATAATAACCCATGGAGGGATAGATAAAAATAAAAATAAGTGGATATTATAAGAGATTGGAAAAAGTGAGGAAGAAGAAAATTAACTTAACAAATAAGAACTTTGTTTAATAGTTATAAAATCTAAATAATTTTTTAAGAAAATACAAAAACAAGAAGAAATACTTGTGGTTATTTTTCAAAAAATGCAACCAAAAACTTGAAAGAAATGATCAAAATAATAGAATGAGAAAATCTACTAGAAAATAATAAGCAAATTTTCAAACAACATAATAAAAATATTATAAAGCAAATGATAACTCCAATTGGATCCTTGGTAAAGACTCCCCAATCTTGTTGGATGTAAAACTAAATAGAAAAATTGTCAAAAAATCCTTATTAAACTTGGGTTCAAATATAAAAGTCATACCTAAAGAAATATGGGAAGAATTTGGTAGGCCACATCTGCATGAAACACCTTGCAATGTTTCTTTATCAAATGAAATATTTGTATGCCCCATAAGGACTTGGAGAGATGTATAATTAGATTTCATGTGCATAAAAACAATAGTTGATTCTAAGGTCATAAATATGTACAAAGGATATTAGGAACTCATCAACACCATATGAGATATTAAGTGGTTTGTGGATAATAATAGAATTTTTGAAGCAAACAAGGGTGAATTAATAGTACAAGGGAATGGTAAATAAATATAGATGCCTTTTAGCTATGGGATGAAAGGAGTATACATAAAATAAATATAGATTGAAAATGAGGACGAAGATGAAAATGAGAGAAATAAACATTATACATGACTAGGAAAATACCCATCACAAAATGGGATGGAGAGCCCAATTCAAAAGATGAGATATTCATAAACAAAAGCAACTCTTTAACTAATATAGATGAAATGATAGAATATTGGGCAGGAGAAGAGCAAAAATAAAAATAAAAAAAATAATCTTAAGGCTTAGAAAAGTAACCAAAACAGCACAAATGAATATCAAGAACAAGAAAACATATTGTGGAGTGAGAGACTAAACTACATACAACAAGTAGCTTCACATATAAAATTTCCATATTATTCAATACCATGAGACTTGTTGGATTATCTTCAAGCAATGGAAAGAACATTTACAAATGAAGAATTTATAATGAGAGATTTAGATGATACATTGATACTAAGTACCACAAGACGGTGAAACACACATAAATTAAATAAAACCACATGGAAATCTTTGATAATTATAATAAAAAATGGTACTTAGAAGAAGGGGATACCAAGGAAATATTAAAATATTATGGAATGGAGGATCCATAAAATCATATAGACACTTATGAATATATCTATAAGAAAATAGGAGAAACAAATGAAAGGTTGAAGATACAATTATATTACTAGACCTTAACTCCTATATCAAGAGCATGTTATATACGCCAAGAGTTAAGAGTAGAGAATAGATATTGGGATGTAACCAAGAATTATTTCTATAGAACCATGAAATTTTTAGATCCAAAAAAAAAAAAAAATGTATTAAAAAATTTAAATAAGTGATAACCTTACCAAAAGATCAAGTAAGAAGGGATTTCAAGAAATAAATGATACATGTGGTACTTCAAGAAGTTAACAATAAATATAAAATAATTAAAAAATACCCCAAATCATTATAGTACAAAAAAAGTGTTATTTAGCCAAGAAAAAGGAGTGTGATACATAAATTATGGATAAAAATAAAGAAAGAAACTAATACTTCTAAAAAACCTTTAAAAATAAAATAGGAGAATGTAGCTAAAGATAGTGAACCAAAATTGACCAAAATAGCATAAATTCTCATAGAATATGATGATCTATTCCCAAAAAACTGTATAGAGCTAAAATAAATAAAAGATGAAGCCAAGGTAATGAAGATCCAACTAAAAGATAATTCTAAATCACAAAAAACTTGACTTGACTGACTTAACCCTAATTTCATAAAAAGTAAGAACCAAGATAGATAGGATATTAGCTAAAGGTATAATAAAACCATTGGAGAATATAGAATGGATCAATCCTATGGTCATAAAAATATTAGAAACATAAGGATATGTGTGGAGTTTAGAGAACTAAATAAGGCTTGTATGCATGATCCTTTTCCAACACCTTTCGAAGAAGAAGTATTGGAGAGTGTTGCTAGTAGAAAAGTGTGTTCATTTATAGATTAATTTTAATGCACCAACATGTAAGTATATTACAATAAGATAAAACTTACAACTATTTTTTCAACCAAATGGGGTTCCTACATGTACACAGTAATACCATTTGGCCTAAATAATGCACCTACAATCTTTAGTAGGATCATAGCTAATACATTCAAGGATTTCATCCATGATTTCTTGAAGTCTACTTAAATGATTGGACAATCTATGTCATATTGAAAGATCATGTATAGACAGTAAGACTATTATTTGAAAGATGGTAATGTATTTGGATTGCATTAACATTGAAGAATACATATTCACTACACCATTTGACACTTTACTCGATCACATCATCTAGAAAGAAGGAATGGTGGTAGATCTTCTTAAGATAGCTATAATTATAAATATACCCCCTCCAAAGAACATAGAAAAGACTAAAAAATTCCTACAGTACATTGGCTACAACCACAAATTCATAAAAAGCTAAGCAATTATTTTTAACCCTATTAAAGAACAGTTGAAAACAAATAATAACAATAAATTCAAATGGATAGAGGAGTACTAGAAATTATTTGATATTCTAAATAATAAAATAGTATAAGCCCTTATTTTGATGTTCCCATATTGGACTCAACCATTTCATTTCCAGGTAGATGCATCAAGAACCACAATTGATGCAATATTAGTGCAATGAAGAGGAAGCAAAGACTGTATAATTGCATTTAATAGTTGAAATATTGTGGTGGCAGAGAAGAACTATAATACAATAGAGAAATAAGCTCTATCCATGGTGTTTTATCTACATAAATTTAGGCATTATCTTTTAGAAAAATTATTTATTTTCCATACTAATCATGAACTGCTAAAGTTCTTGATGTATAGAAGTGATACATGGTTGCATATGTTGATAGTTAATGTTATTTCAATAATTTGAATTTAAAATCATGGTTAAACCAAGAAAATTTAATCATGGACCAAATTATCCATCTAGAATAGAAAATGGAGAAGAGGGAGGCTCAATTGAGGATGATTTTCTAAGTGCTCGTCTGTTTTAAATAATTATAGTATATGATGAACTACAAGACATTCCTAAAGTACTATCTACCAATACCTTCTCACATAATTATAACAAAGAGGATAAGATGTGACTTACCATAAAATCTCTGCCATACACTATCACTAGTGGATAATTATACCATTTTTGGAAAGATGAAGTCTTGAGAAGAGTAGTAATAAATCATGAAAGGAAACAAGTCTTGGAGAAAGTGCATTGAGGTAAATTAGGAGGACATAATTGTGGGGAAGGAACCACAAGAAAAGTTTTGTTGGCCAAACTATGGTGTCTTAGTTTATTCAAACATGCTAATAAATACTCTCATGAATATGACATTTGTCAAAGAACTTACAAACCAACTCCAAGGGATGAGATGCCATTCAAATTGGTATTGACTATGACATCATTTGAAAAATGGGTCATTGATTATATAGGACCAATAAATCCCCCACCTAGAAAAATCATGCACATTTTATCATAGATGATATTAAATATTTAAAAATGTGGGTAAAATTAGAATTGACAGAATATTGTACAACACAAACAATTATAAAGTTTAACTATGAAAATATATTACAATATGTTGATATGCATTGAATATTACAAGTGATCAAGGGAAACTTTATTAATTAAACAATTAAATCATTTTTGGGAACATTTATGATCATCCATATCAAGAACACATCATATCATCCCCAATCAAATGGGACAAGTGAGTCATTTAATAAGATATTGGGTAAAGAACTGGTGAAAGTTTATAATGAGGATGCATTAGATTGGGACCATAAGATACCTATATTACTCTAGGCATTTTTCATAACTTACAAAAGGACAACAAATTATTTACAATTTTAAATTGGTTTATGGATTGAATGCAACACTACTAGTACAAAATATAGTTCCCAATATGAGGGTGGCAATCATTAGAAGGAGTTAATATAATTAAGAAAGTTAAATGAGAGTTGATTACTTGTAGAATGTAATAAAACTCAAGTAAATGAAAAAAAAATGGCTTAACATAATTGTAATATTAGAATAAAGCAATTATAAATAGAAGATATGGTATTGCTTTATGATAGCAAGTTTAAGAATCTAGGTAAGTTAAAAATATGATGGTTAGGACCCTACCACATTGATCACATACAAACAATTAGTGTATTTAAGCTAAAGACTTTGACAAATAAAGTTTGGATAGATATGTTAGTGGATTTTAAGTAAATTTATATTATAAAGTGGACTAAAATATAATAAAAACTAACGTATACTATTGACCATGGTGTATTATAAAAAGTAGTTAGTGTAGGAAATAAGACACCACACAAAAGAAAGTATAAGTGATCAAAGAGTCAAAACTCAATGAAATAAGACATTTCATCAACAAGAAATACTAAAAAATATATAAAAATAGGTGAAGGGTAATGCAAAGGGCACAAAAGATAAAAAAGAAGCAAGGGTTTATTGATGAAAGGTTGAAAGAAGAGAAAAAACAGTTATAGCTATGAAAAGCATATTTGTACCTTAATTGATCAAAGGTAAGTATATAAAAATACTGGTTTACAAGCCATTTCCATGGAAGGCTATGAAGAATGATACAAAAGGATATTTTTCAAATGTTCCGTTGGGGTCATGTATGTAGAATATGTTTGAAAGTACATCCGTTTGAAACTTATAGAGGTGGTTTATAGTAGGTTCACAAAGGAAACAAAAACCTTAATAAATATAATATGTAGAGAATTCTCGACACAATACACTAACATGGGAGAGATAAAACTTGATATTTGGGAAAATTTTCCAAATTTTTGCAATGACCACAAATGGATCTAGTTGGTATTAAGCCACATACATGATGAATTAATATATTTGGAGAATTCATTCCTTATCACCAAGGAAGCAATCAATTGAGTGACAGGATTGTGCAACAAATGAGAGAAACTTACAAAGGTCAACAAGAAATTCATCACTATACTAACAAGCACAATATTTTAATGGGCTATTCCTTACCATCAATAATATTGGAGATCCTAGAGTAAGGTGTGTTGTCAAATGCATTGCTTACAATATATTTCATACCAAAACAAATGATTATATGCTAGAAACTTGCAACCATGCAACATACAAAATGGTCACCAATGGAAAAGAACATGGTCTTTGCGAAATACTAAGGAAAGAATTGACGAACAATTTAGAGAAAATAAAGAAGAGCCACTATGAATTTAGGTATGGCTTATTGATAGTTTGTCTAGCCTTATATTTGTTAAGACAATTATTATGAATTAATCTATATGTATGGATATTTGACACTCCCATCATGGAGAAAATAAGATAAAATATGGATAGTTTCCACAACACCACTATTTATTGATATGGACATAACTCTTCAAAAAGTTCCAAAAAATGATACAAGAGAGTGAATGGTTGAGCCACATTGTTGAAAGGGGAGTTGTTCCTCCCAAATTATCATATCATCAATTATTGAATTCATATCATTATTTGATTATTAGAGGTGACCCCCTCGAAGTGGTCTACTATATTTGAAATAATTTTGGTCTACTTTCGTAGAGGTGACCCCCTCAAAGTGGTCTACTATATAACTTCCAAACCAATACGAATTTGGATATGATTCTTTTTAGTTTTAAGATATGTATTAGATAAACTCTTAGAAAAAAATTAAGACTTTGAAGGTAAGTTTTCTAAACTTTATTGAGATTTCAATTTTTTCATTAATTTTCTCTATAGGCCAAAATTTTAGGATTTTTTTAAAAATATGTTTTTGAAAAGCTTATAAAAAAATAGGTAGGGTTAGTTCTTTGTAATTTATTATTAAAAATAAAATAAATTCTTTAAGTTAGTGGTCAAATTTTAGTAAAAAAAACATTATTTTACTCTAGCAAATGCAATTTTTGGACTTTAAAAAAAATTGTATTTTTGAAAATCTTATAAAAAAATAGGTAGGGTTAATTCTTTGTAATTTACTGCTAGACATAAAATAATCTCCTTAATTTAGTGGTCAAATTTTTAGCAAACGATCTGTAGACACCTAAATTTGGACACTTAATTTATCCAAATTTATCCCCTTTCATCTAAGCATCATTTTATTTACATTAATTAAGTAATATTACTATTATTTAATTAATACCCTTAATTCTGCTAAATCCCTAAAGTATTTAGTTAATAATTAAATACCTTATTTCTTTAATCCTCTTTTTCATCAAATAAATTAAATAAATATGACATTTATTTAATTCCTCACATGTCACATCTTTTTCTTAATCCTAACCCATCTCCTAATCTCTTCATTAAGGATGTGCACATGTCTAATACTTGATTAGGATGTGTCACATCCTCCAACTTTTGCAAGTTGGCTTCTAATCTTCATTACCCTCTAATTATCTTCTAATTATTGATTAGTTAAGCCTAATTAGTACCTTGGTCAACTCTCCCCATCCCCCAGGGAATTTTTAATTCCTTTTTATTCATCCAAGACTTCTCTCTTCCCCATGTGAATTTTTAATTCACATTTATTCCTCCAAGAAATCTTCTTATCCTCATGCAACTTCTGGAACATTTGACTTGTCACATCACTCACATGTGGCAAATTCCCACATTTTTGGAAACCCTCTCTTATCCACTAGATTCTCCCAATCATTATGAATTTTAAATTCACTTTTATTCCTCCAAGGAATCTTCTCTTCCCCATTTGATCATTGAGAAGTCACATTAAGGTACTTGCAAGTACCTCTATCACATGTCCTTCTTCCACCTCACCTACACCTCATCACATTCTTGGCCACTTCACCTTCCACATGTCAAGATGTGAGGGTTTGTGAGTCCTCAACTCACCATAACCCTTCATATTGGCCATGGTGGCTCAATCTTGACCATTGAATTCAATTACCTCTATAAATACCCCCTCTTCTAATGTATTTTAAGAACACTTAGCCATTTTGCACCCTTATGCTACCAAATTGCTCACTTGATTTGCAAGCATCATCTTAGCCATTTAGCCAAGCCACTTAGCCACTAGCATTAGCATTGCATTTTTCCATTGTAGCTTCATCAAAACATCACATTGTTCATCTTGCATCTAGCCATCCAAGGAGCATACAAGCATTCAAAATCAAGGGCCAACCAAGGGATTTCAACAACACAAGAAGGTATAAATTTGCTATCTTCTTTTATCTTATTTCTTTGTGTTAACAATTCCTTAGGCTAATCTTTGAGGCGTCCCTTGTGTTTTTCCTTATTGCATATTTAGAATAGGATAAACATTTAGGCTTCACATTTCTGGCATGCCCGGTGGGACCCACAAACCAGTTCCTGCATTTCACGTTTGATGTTGTTAAGTTTGTTTGTAGGTTCAGGTCATAGAGGGGTGGAATTTCCCTGCAGAGGGGCGGACACGCCCTCCAATTTACTGCAGAGGGGCAAACACGCCCTCCAGTTTACCGCAGAAGGGCAGACACACCCTCTAGTTTACAGCAGAAGGGTGAATACGCCCTCCAGTTTACCATAGAGGGGCGGAAATGCCCTCCAGTTTACCATAGAAGGGTAGACATGCCCTTTAGTTTACTGCAAAAGGGTGGACACGCCCTCCAGTTTACCGCAGAAGGGCGAACACACCCTAGTTTTCATGTTGTTTTCTAACATTTGACTTCAGAAGGGCGAACACACCCTAATTTTCATTATGTTTTCTAACATTTGACTGCAGAAGGGCGGACACGCCCTAGTTTTCATGTTGTTTTCTAACATTTGACTACAAAAGGGTGGACACGCCCTAGTTTTCATGTTGTTTTCTAACATTTAACTGTAGTGGGGCGGACTTGCCCTGTTTTTCATGTTGTTTTCTGACATTTGATTGTAGTGTGGTAGACTTGCCCTATTTTTCATGCTATTTTTTGACATTTGACTGCAGTGGGATGGACTTTCCTTGTTTTTCATGTTGTTTTCTGACATTTGACTGCAATGGGGTAGACTTGCCCTATTTTTCATGCTGTTTTATGACATTTTACTGTAGTGGGGTAGATTTTCCCTTGATTTGACTTTGTTTCTAACAGTTTGTCGCAGTGGGGCAGATTTTCTCCTGTTTTGACTCTATTTTCTGACATTTTGTCACAGTGGAGCAGATTTTCCCCTGTTTTAACTCTGTTTTCTGACACTTTGTCACAGAGGGGCAGATTTTCCCCTGTTTTAACTCTGTTTTCTAACACCACACATATCGGTGGGGTATAGAAAGGGGGGAGAGTGAAAGTTGTACCTCAATCCAGTCACATCGTGTTTGGCGGAGTGTTGAAGCTAGGGTGATACCTAGATAGACGTAAAGAGTTGGTTCGAGCCTTTCAGTATCTCGTTGGGGTTCTCGAATCACGCTTGTGATGGACTGGTGTTCACAGTTTGGGCCTCATGTATTGAGAGTATATCGAGGATTCCCTAGAAACCTTGTGCATCCTAGATTAAGACCTTTGTTGGCCATACCCTTAACACTAATCATAGGATTGTGCTTGTTTGAAGTGTCTTCTTGTGAGAAACCAGTAAAATTTTTGACAAGTCAACTTTATCGTTGTCATTTTAAGTCCTTGCCATAGTCATTTCCATCCAAACCAAGTCCCTGTTTCCCATAGTGGGGCGGACCTGCCTTGACCTGCTCCGCAGAGGGGTGAACTTGCCCTCCAGTTTACTGCAGAGGGGTGGATTTTCCCTCTAGTTTACTATAGAGGGGAAAACCTGCCTTATAGTGGGGTGAACTTGCCCCCTTGAATAGTCAATTTCACTCTGTTTAACCATTCCAAGCCTCTGTTTGATCATTTTGAATCTCCGTTTAACCGTTTTGAACCTCCGTTTAACCGTTTTGAACCTTCGTTTAACCGTTCCAAACATTTGTTTAGTCGTTCTGAGTAATCGTCCCCTATTTCAAACATCCTTTCATCATATTAAGTGATCATCCCCTTAGTCAAAGCAATCACCCCCTCACTCCGAGCACCTGTTTACTTAATCCTAGCATCTATTTTTGCCCATTTTTCATCAAAAAGGAAACCTTTCCCTCTAGTGGGGTGACCTTGCCCTAACTGGGGCAGACCTACCCTCCAAACGACCTTTTTCATCATTTGTTTTATCATTTTAGGCATCCGTTTTCCCATTTCAAGCAACCGTTTACTTGTTACGAGTAGTCTTTCATCCCTCTCAATCCTCCGTTTACTCATTCTGAGTAATCTTTCATCCATTCCAAGCTTTTGTCTCCTCATTTCAAGAATTGTTCATCTGTTTTGATCAATCATTTACTCATTTCGAGCTTTCCTCTCTGCGACCTGAGATTCATTCACCCATTCCAAGAGATCGTTTACCAGTTTTGAGTGCTTGTTCATCCACTCCTATCATTCGTTCCCCCAATCCAATCATCTATTTCCCTAATCTGATCACCCGTCTCCTCATTCTAGCAACCCGTTTACCCACTCAGAGAGTCAGAAAGCATAAGGGCGAACTTGCCTTGTAATGGGGCGGACCTGCCCTACAGTGGGGTGAACCTACCCTGCAAAGGGGTAGGTCTACCCTGAAAGGGAAAGTTCACCCCTCTGTAGTAAAAAGTTGGAAAACAAACAATAAACAGATCCAGCTTCCAAATCCGACCAGCGGAACCAATCCCATCATATCCTTCAATCCAATCCTAATCTAAGCTTTAATCTAATCCCAATCTAAGCTTTAACCAAAATCCTAATCTGCACTTGCCCTACCTTAGGTGAACCTGCCCCTCAAACAATTGATTTCACCCTTTGTTCGGTCATTTTAGGCACCCTCCTTGGCATCTCGAGCATTCTTCACCTCATTACGAGTATCCTTTCATCCATTCCATGAGTCAGTCTCCCAATTTGAGCATTCGTTCATCCATTCCGATCAATTGTTTACTCATTTCAAGCTTTCGGTCATCCATTCCGAACATTCGTTCACCCTTTTTGATCATTTGTTTACTCGTTCTGAGTAAACATTCATCCATTTCGAACCTCCTTCTATCATTTCGAACTCTCGTTCAACCATTTTGATCATTCGTTTACTTGTTCCGAGTGATCTTTCATTCATTCTGAGCTTTCGTCTCCTTGTTCTAAGAGTAGTTCATTCATTCTTAGTAGTCGTTTACTCATTTTGAGTAGTCGTTCATCCCTCTTGATCATTCGTTTACCCATTTCGAGTAATCATTCGTTCATTTCGAACCTTCATCTTCTCGTTCTGAGAATCATTCATTTGTTGTGAGCAGTCGTTTACTCGTTTCGAGTAGTCGTTCATCCCTCTTGATCATTCGTTTACTCATTCCGAGTAATCTTTCATCTATTCCGAACCTCCTCTCTTTCTGAGCAGTCGTTCGTCCATTTCTATCATCCGTTTCCCCAATCAGATCATCGTTTTCCCCATCTGAATCCCCTAAACTTCGTTTTAGGCTATTATGTGAATTGACCTAAGTGTTTGAATTGATCGTTATCATTAACATCTGCTTAGGATTGGCATTTGTCCTGAGTCAGTTAATCATCATCATCGACCCAATCAATCCACTTTCAATCTCAAGGTGGATTACGTGCCACAATCATCCATTTATCCTTTAATCCAATCAATCAGTATCCCAAGTCACCTAAAGTAATCTCTGAACCTGGTTTAAGATCCCTTCCATCATCCTATCTGATCCATTATGTGATCTTATTAATCATCGATCGATCTTATCCAATCCAATCTAGTCACATCCCTATCCGATCATCTTCGACCCAATCAATCTGCTTCCATTTCGAGGTAGATTCAGTGTCATAATCATCCTTTGATAATCAAATCCGATCATCAAAATCAATCCCATCTCATCATCCAATCATCCTAATTTGAGCTTTAATCTAATCCCGATCTAAGCTTCACTTAAATCCCATTTTGAGCTTTAGTCTGTATCCATCCAAAATATTTGATCCATCCTATTTATCCTTTCATCATCATGAATCCATATCCTCCATCAATAGTAGTCAAGGGAAACCCTAATTACGTTGATGATGATAACAAAAGTCTTGTCAATCAAGAAGAATATGACGTAGATCCCCTTGACGCTATCATTGCTAGTAAGCTTTCTCCACTCGCTTTCCAAAATCCAATCACCCCTTCAAACTATCCTGTTATGTATTCATCCATGCCTAATCACACTCCTTATGCTACCTTTGGCAAGGGATATCCATTATCTTCCTCACCTGCATCCCCATCATATCCTTCACTTGCATCATCTCCTTATCCAACATCCATGTCTTCCTATCCTAATCCACCATCACAATACCCCTATCTTAATCCCCCGTCCACATCCTCCTATCTCAATCCTTCATCCGCATATGCCCACTACCCTAATCCTCCATACCAATTTTCCCATCCTACTCATACATTCACACCCTCCTATCCTAATCCAACATCCACATCAACCTATTCTAATCTAACCTCCACATCTTCTTATCCTAATCCATCATCCACATTTCCCTATCTCAATCCACCATCTCAATCTTCCCATCCTAATCCATCATCCCAATACCTTTATTACAACACACCTCCCATATCCTCTTATCCTAATCCACTGTCCCCATATCCCTATCTTAGTTCCCCATCTACTTCCTCTAGCATCGATCCACCATCCATGTCATCTAGTCCTAATTCACCATTCCAATATCCTTACCTTAACCCTCCATCCAATCCTAATCCTCCATCTACTCCTAGT
Source organism: Sequoia sempervirens (assembly GCA_007258455.2). Classification (NCBI taxonomy): domain Eukaryota; kingdom Viridiplantae; phylum Streptophyta; class Pinopsida; order Cupressales; family Cupressaceae; genus Sequoia; species Sequoia sempervirens. The sequence continues at coordinate 28,339 of VDFB02297548.1, forward strand.
CTTCCATCCAATCATGTTCCTCAATCTAATCCTAACCCACCAATCCATAGCCCTAATCCCCTACCAATCCCTAATCCTTCATCCACTCCTACCTCGCCATCTAAGCCTCAAGCATACAAATTTCTCACTCTCAAAGTTCTCCAAGGACTCATGACAAAGAAGACATTACCCACTCCACATCTTGAAGACGTGGAACCATGCCATCCCAATCCATCATCCATGGTCACTAGTGATAAGACCCTTCTCCATATCGCACCTATCATTCATGTTACAACCCCTAGCACCACTCAAACCACTGAAATCATCAAATCCACTGAATCCATCCAACCCCCATCTCCTACTCTACGATCTACCAAGCCCATCGAAGATAACCAAATTTGATCCACTCCTCCTACACCAAGATCCTCCCAATCCATCACAGATCTGCAAATCCAATCCATTCCTTCCATTCCTAGTATCACCGATATCCCTTCCCTTGAACTTCATGAATTCTCCATCCTTCCATTCCCCCACTTGCAGAATCCATCCAAAATGCCTCCATTATCATGCCACCCACACAAGAAGAGTCATGCCAAGAGCTTGATCCAAAGCACAACAACATATCCCCTTCTCTACATCAAGATCCTGTTGTTCCATCAGTCCATCTCAAGATCATAATCTCCCATCCATTCCATCCCATGATCCTCTTATCCTTCAAGATCTGATCCCTCTATTGCATGAGCCCTTATCACCTGCTGCCACAAATCTAGATCCTATCATATCACCTAATCCCTCTCTTGATACCACCCATCAAGATGTTGCTATCCCACCATCTCCATTTCTTGATCCTCCATCGTCGCCTAAACCTACTATCCCCTCACCACTTGTCTATCCCCTTGGTACTCTCACATTCTTCCATGGTGGTCTCCTTATAGAAGAAAAACAAAGCATATATGCCACCCATCATCCCTCACCTAATAATGGACTTGCATCATTCTTCCAGAATAACAATTTTTTTTATCATGGATCGAATGCTTAAGAACATGAACTATCAAGGAAAAGGTCTAGGCCTTCATGAGCAAGGTATTTTAGAGCCCATCCAGGTTAAAGAACAACTATGTATGCAAAGTTTTGGACATATTTCTCAAGACTCAAAATCTAAAGATGTTGGCACAACCTCTAGACGTCCTCAATGAGTCTCTTCCAAAAGAAATATAGGCTCTTCCCATCACTTCACTAGATCATATGCTGCCATCCCTCCTCCTCCATCGTATCACCTCAAAACAACCGTCCATATTCCTCCTTCATCTGCCCCATCCATTTTGGGTCCTTACATCCCTCCATCCACCATCTCCCATCCTCCATCTACTCCGTCCATGTTTCCTCCAGGTCCTACGTCTATTTTGGGCCCTTATATCCCAAAATCATGTCCTCCATCTCATCCTATTCATCCTTTCATCCATCCATCACCTATCCATATCACCCATCATCAACATCCCACTATCATATCCCCTAACCAGGATCAACAAAGGAACATACCTACACATTCTCCATCTACACATAATTCTCATAATCCTACCTCCATCACTCCACATCATCCTCACACCCATCCTATTCCTACTTAAATCACTTTGGTTGTTAAAGCAACAATGCACAAATCTAAACATCCACATGAATCTAAAGCTCCCCATGTCCCCTCTAAAAGACATGGTGAAGAAAAGAAAAATCAAATACAAAATCAGAATCATACCCATTGGCCACAAAGGCCCACCAAAGCAAAGATCAAAACCATGTGGATCCCAAAGAAGAAAAAAGATGCAATGCCTTCAAATGAAAAATCTATAACAAAATCCAAAGTTGCTAATCCAAAAGCTAATCATACACCCCTTTCATATCCTAAATCTGTTTTGGTTCCTTATGTCCCAAAATTCACTATCTCATCTCCTCCTTTATCCCTGCATTCTTCATCCATTAATCCTCCTATCCTTTCACATACACCACCATATGTGCCAATGTTGGTCCTGAACACATCTCCCCACCACACACCTACCCCATCATTCTATCCATACCCTTTCCAGCATCCCATCCATTATCCCACATATCTTCCCCATCAAATCCCTCTAATTCATCCTCTTGCATAATCCATTTATCCTAATAAGGTTGTACCAACATCAAACAGTTGCTTCACATATGGGCTCTTAATACTTCGTATGGAACTTGATACTTGAGTCCTTCATCCCTCTCCTTATCGCATGTCTTCTAAATCCGCTTATCCACATTCCTCTATCCTTGTCCATCTCCATCCACCTTCTATCAAAAAATCCAGAAAAATCCAAAAAAGTCAAAAAAATTAAAAATTAAAAAATCAAAAAATAAAATAAAAATCCAAAAAGAGTAAAGAGAAATAATTCATCCAATGGTGAAAACTTGGCAAACAAGTGTCTTGGATAAGACCATGATGAAAACCTAGCAAACAGGTGTCATGTGTAAATCCCCCATCTAGCTTACTTCTGCACTTGGGGGAAGCTTCATCCCCTTCATCCATCAACTCCATCCCCCTTTACCCATCTCCTCCATCCAACCAATCTTACACATCTTGCTTATCATATCCCATTTATCCCAATCCCTCCATCCTCCTTGTGATCTTGATATAGATAGGGGAAAATATACAAACATGCTTTGGACACCTCTTGGCATACATTCCCCTCATTTGCACACTCTCCTCATCCTTATTTGCATTCGTCTACCTTCCTTGTCCACCCATCATGCTACCATTAATCTCCCTTCCTTATCCATGCATCCTATCCATATCCATCTCACTCCTTTGTTAGCCTATTCTTCTACCTTCCATCCCTCATGCCTCATTATACATGACATATTTAGAGTGGGGGCATCTATCTTCCTTTGTGACATCATCCTTGGAGACATCCTTCATCTAGCAAACAATCCCTTCCATCTCCCCATCTTATCCCTCTATCCATCCATCACATAATTCCTTTCCATCACCCAAATTATTACCTATCCATTTATCTAGCCGATAACCTTTTCCTCATCCAAATCCTTATCCCTCTATCCAATCCATCCAAACAATCCTTTCCTCCCCCCATCCTTATTTCATTATCCATTTCCTCATCCCATCTCATAATCCCTTGTCATTGGAATCTAGCTATAGGCTACTCCCCACACAATCCAATGTCATCTATCTTCTCACTTCTGCTTCTTTTACACATCTTTTCAATCTCCTATCCTTTCTCATCATTCTATCTTGTTATCATCCCAATTCATCTTTTGATGCTTTGGATAACTATCCCATCCCTGAGCTTTGTGTAATCACCATCATTCTCTCTTATCCAACAGGTCAGTCTTGTCTTATCATCATTTCCATCATCCTATCCTATCCAATAGGACTATCTTTTTATCCACTTATCAGTGACCATCTCATCATCCCTTATCCGTCATTTGTATTTGGTTCTTTTTTCAAACTACGTTGCCCCTACACTTTCATGTAGGCAAGGTCGATCAATTGATCCACCCTCGGGGCTCCTTTCATCCCTCCTGTCTTTGTCATCCATCATTGGTCTCCATTTGTCCTCTTTCTAATTTTATCCATGCTCAGTCGTCAGCTTTTTATCAAACTACAAGGGCTCTGTGATTTCACATAGGCAAGGCTAATATTTGATTGGCCCCTGAGCCCCTAAGTCATTAGGATGTATCAGTCTTGTGTCTTGTGTCTCGTCTCTTGTGTTGTGTCATCAAGCTATGCCCTTATCGAGCTGGTTCTTAACAAACAAGATCCACTAGTACCATGAGATCCAATCGGTTTTGAGTATCCTGCATCATATTGATCTTTTAGTTTAGTAACCATCTTTGGTCTCAACAAGATGCATCCTTCCTAACAGACCTCACCAACCCCATCCATCCTCCTGATCCTATGGCAAAGGACATTTGAAATTGCTTGTGCTCTTTTGATGCTTTTGGATTTTGTTTATCATTTGAGCTCCCTATCATCACTTGTTAGGGCCGCCTTGATCCATCATATCATGGTGTGCTTTGACTAGTAAACATAGGGGCATATCTTGATCTTTTTCTTTTTGTTGTTGTCTTCTTGGTTGTCCCACGTAGTACCCGCCAAGGTCCTCTAGGTCTTGTGTTACGTTGGGGCATCCTTTTGTGCTTGTGGTTATCCCAATGCCTGGCCCAACCAAGGTCTTCATAACTTATGGGTGTTGGGATATCCTTCTTGTTTGTTATGTTTGTTTTATGCATTAGACACGAATCGACCTTGGTTCTCCATACCCTGGCATCTTGTGTCTTATACTATAGCAAAAATAAGTGCTCTGAAGATGGCAAATTGAATTAGGATTGCATATCATTTTCCATTCCATCATCTTGCATGTATTCCCCATCCTCTCATCTATCAAAATCCCCCCCATCCATGCATCCTTCATCAATATCCCTCCCCTCTCCATCTAATCTCTTATCATCATCTTCAATCTTCTTAGGATAATATTGCTTGGTTATTCTAAGCATCTTATCCTTCATCGCTCCTATCCTTTCATCCATCTCACATCTCAATCCGATCCTCATCAATTCAATCTAGCACAAATCATCTAATCACATCCTTGATCTTGTCCCCAACCTTGCAACAAGCCTCGATCCAATCATCCTCATCATCATCCTCATCCTCGGGATGTATCCTTCCCTATCCTTTGGTGTTGTTTTGGGATGTATCCTTCCCTCATCAACAACCCTTTTTATCGGGATGTATCCTTCCCTATCCTTTTATGTTGTCTTGGGATATATCATCCCCTCAACGACAACACTCCATCCATCATCAACCCACTTTCGACTTGTAGCTTGACTGGGGCACCATCACCTTTGTACTTAAATCCATTTGTGCTTTCCAATCTCCCATCGCTTCTCATCCTTTTTTATCCATCACCTTGCATCCTCTTTCTCATATACCCCTTGCATCCTTTCATCCATTTTGAGAGCACACCCGTGTTCTCTTAAACCCGCATGTCCTCTCGAGGGGGCATCCTGTATCCCTAACCTTCATCTTCACTATCATCATCTTTCTTCCCAGTCACTCTTTTGATGACTGGGGCATCTTTCCCAATCTAACCATCTTCTTCTGGGTTCTATGTTTTAATATTCTTTGAAATGATGCTACTTCGTAACACCATCTCAAAGAGGGGAAAAAATTAGACACCTAAATTTGGACACTTAATTTATCCAAATTTATCCCCTTTCGTCTAAACATCCTTTTATTTACATTAATTAAGTAATATTACTATTATTTAATTTATACACTTAATTCTGCCAAATCCCTAAGGTATTTAGTTAATAATTAAATACCTTATCTCTTTAATCCTCTTTTTCATCAAATGAATTAAATAAATATGACATTTATTTAATTCCTCACATGTCACATCTTTTTCTTAATCCTAACCCATCTCCTAATCTCTTCATTAGGGATGTGCACATGCCTAATCCTTGATTAGGATGTGTCACATCCTCCAACTTTTGGAAGTTGGCTTCTAATCTTCATTACCCTCTAATTATCTTCTAATTACTAATTAGTTAAGCCTAATTAGTACCTTGGTCAACTCTCCCCATCCCCCAAGGAATTTTTAATTCCTTTTTATTCATCCAAGACTTCTCTCTTCCTTATGTGAATTTTTAATTCACATTTATTCCTCCAAGGAATCTTCTTATCCTCATGCAAATTCTAGAACATTTGATTTGTCACATCACTCACATGTGGAAAATTCACACCTTTTTGGAAACCCTCTCTTATCCTCTAGATTCTCCCAATCATTGTGAATTTTAAATTCACTTTTATTCCTCCAAGGAATCTTCTCTTCCCCATGTGATCATTGAGACGTCATATCAAGGTACTTGCAAGTACCTCCATCACATGTCCTTCCACCTCACCTACACTTCATCACATTCTTGGCCACTTCACCTTCCACATGTCAAGATGTAAGGGCTTGTGAGTCCTTAACTCACCATAGCCCTTCATTTTGTCCATGGTGGCTCAATCTTGACCATTGAATTCAATTACCTCTATAAATACCCCCTCTTTTAATGTATTTTAAGAACACTTAGCCATTTTGCACCTTTATGCTACCAAATTGCTCACTTGATTTGCAAGCATCATCTTAGCCATTTAGCCAAGCCACTTAGCCACTAGCATTAGCATTGCATTTTTCCATTGTAGCTTCATCAAAACATCACATTGTTCATCTTGCATCTAGCCATCCAATGAGCATACAAGCATTCAAAATCAAGGGCCAACCAAGGGATTTCAACAATACAAAGAAGGTATAATCATTTGCTATCTTCTTTTATCTTATTTCTTTGTGTTAACAATTCCTTAGGCTAATCTTTGAGGTGTCCCTTGTGTTTTTCCTTATTGCATAATAGCTGTTTTACACATTTATAATAGGATAAGCATTTAGGCTTCACACCATCAATTTCAAAACTTGTCTTAGCATATGTTTTAAATTTTTATGGTTACAACTCACACTATATGCTATACTCCCTTAATTAATAGAGAGGAATCTAAAGTTAAAAAAAAACTTGAATCCATGTCATCTTTAGGACCAAAGGACTCTTTTATGAATGTGGAAACTAATGATCATCTTTATTGTCCACTACCAAAAAATGAGGGAATAATTCCACTAGATTGTGAAAAGTGGTACATTTTATTAAGTCTAAATTAGTTGACCCATTTACAACATCCTTAAATGAGGGATTATATAGGCTTGAAAAAATAATATTATCAAAATTGAGGGATTCAAAAATCCACCAAGGTGGGTACAACCCTAATAGACAAAATCAAGGAATAGGACAATCTTTTCAAGGCCCAAAATAAATATAAAAAAGTTTGATGGTACAGATGTAACTTCATGGATAACTCTCATGGAACAATATTTTTAACTCCATAATGTATTAGATGTTGCAATGGCTGACATGGCTTCACTACATTTAGGATTAGAACCTTATCAATGGTACCAATTGATGGTGAGTGAAAAACAAGGGAAATTACTTAGTTGGAGAGAATTTATCAATGTCTTAGTAGCCCACTATGAGCAACCATGGAAGGGGAGATATTTTACCCAACTTACAAATTTAAAAAAAATAGGGTCTATAGAAAAATATAATGTTGAACATATGAGTGACAATTCAAACTAAAGATGTGGCACCTTATCAAAGGTTACAACTCTACATCAATGTACTTAATGAATAAATTAAACATGATTTCCATTTATTGGAACCATGTATAGTTAGAAAAGAAGTACAAAAATCATTACACATTGAGCAACAAAACCTCACTACAAATATATCAACACAAGGCCAAATAGTAGGATGGAAAGATAAAAAAATGTCACTAATGCTACTAACAAAAATGGGGCTAATCTCTTTAATAAAAAAAAAACTAAGCTCTCTCTTCAACAAGAGGTAGATAATATAAAAAAAGGTTTATGTTGGTATTGTGATAGAAAATGGTCTAGGGGCCATAAATGTGGTAATGATGAGAAGAGACTGATGATTATTGAGAAATAGGTTGAAGAATCTATAGAAGAACCAAATATGGAAATAAAGAGTGAAAATTTAGAGGAAGAAGACAGTGCTACTATCTCCTCACATGCATTGAATAGAACAAGAAAACCACAAACACTTAATTTTTTTGCTTATATAAAAAAGAAAAAGATAACAATGTTGATTGACATAGTTAGTACACACAACTTTATTAATAGAAGATTAGCTCATAAGCTCAATTATTTTATATATCCAGTCTCTAA